>CALSCE010010635.1:14785883-14791311 GCA_943593645.1 Bovichtus variegatus | reverse complement strand
TACATATATATACATACATACATATATACATACATACATATATACATACATACATACATATATACATACACATACATACATATATACATACATACATACATACATATATATATATATATATATATATATACATACATACATACATATATATATATATATATATATATAGACATACATACATATATATATATATATATATATACACATACATACATATATATACACATACATACATATACATACATACATACATATATATATGCACACACACATACACACACTTTATATACATATAAACACAGTATATTAATCTTATGGCATACTCCAGACTGACACTATAAACCTTTTAAAGAAAAACAGTAGAACAATTATTTTCAACTATTCTGATGCTCGAATGTGTACAATATATAGAATTTGAGGAATAGCAGTAAGTTGAGGTCTTATAAAATGAATGATTGAGACAGTGAGGATGTAGGTCTAGAGTACACACTCATGGTTTCATGGACTTTTACATAAAACAGATACACAACCTGGAGTCTGCATCATTAACTGTGTGTGTGCAGTGTGTGCCAGCTATTTTCTCTTTCCACACAGGTAAAGACATCAGTGCATGGATTACCAACAAGATGAAGACCACTGCAGAAGGTACAATACTATAAAATCAAATATTGGTTCCATAGAAATATGACAACTCTACATGTCAGTTATTTAAAAAAGAAAACATATCCACACGTCGTTTGCTGCCTCACCCTGTCTGTGTTCCAGAGGGTCAGGCTTTTGGCACCATGTTAGTGGCCTATGGCTACATCTACCCCCTGCAGAACCACAAGAAGCTGGTGATGTGCAACGACACCAGCCTCTACCGCTTCCAGGTAAAACTACATACACGCTTCTTCTTTGCAGCTTCCTGCTCACTGCTGAGGTTTTGATGTCATCATAGTGGAGATTAGTATACTACAGGGACAGTCCCCTGGAGCAACTCAGGGTTGGTGCCTTGCTCAGGGGCAATGGTGGCAGCCTGGTATTGAACTCACAACCTTCCCCTGTTCTATTTGGAAGCCTGACCACATTTTTAATCACTGTGGCATTCTTTAAGAAAAATCAGGGTTTGTGTTTGTATGTCCTGGTTAAACAGTATGTTGGGACAGGACATAACACTAAGTAAGGTTCTGATGAGATTGTAACGGTACGACCAGTACACACAGGGAGAGAGACTAATAGCACGACTCAGAGACAGCACGATGATGAGGAAGAAAGACTTTATTAAATCTTGGTGGCAAAGTTGATACACGGGTAAACAGTGAGACATACAGAACATGCAGGGAACGTCCAAGGGCAGCGTCGGGTCACAGAAACAGGGTCGATGCACGGGTAGGTCCTCAGCGTAGCGGAACAACAGGTAGGGATCAGGCGAAGACGGAGTCAGGTCACTGAAACAGGATCGAGGAAGCAGGAAGACGGGAACAACGCTGGAACTCTCGACATGAATGAACGAAGACAAACTGGCAACAAGGGACAAACACAGAGTATATACACCAGGAAGTGGGAGGGGATAACGAGACACAGGTGGAAACACTAACGAACAGAGTGGAGACAGCTGGGGACCGGAAGTAAGAACAACAGACACGAGAGGGAACATGCAGTTAACACAATAAAACAGGAAGTACAAACACAACACAAAACATCTAACGAACGGGACGGGCCGGGATGCTGGCGATGGAAATCCCTGATTAGGGTATGGTCCACAATGTTCTTAGTTGCCAACCACTGTCTCTCCTCTGGACCATACCCCTCCCAATCCACCAGATACTGATATCCTCTGCCCGTCCTACTGACCCCCAGCAGACGCTTGACTGTATAGATCTCCCCCTCGAAGAACCGGGGGGGGGAGGGGGCTTGATTGCGGGAACCAACTGGCTCTCTCACTCGGCGAGATAAGGCGTCAGCCTTAATGTTCCTTGACCCTGGTCGGTAGGTCAGGGTAAAGTTAAACCGGGTAAAAACATTTTTTCTATTTTCTCACAATCTAGGAAAAAAGGTGTTGCCTCTTTAATCTTCAGATTGCAACATAAACCTGCTAATAATCCACAAATGTCATTTTACAACTCAGGGTTGCACAATAAAATGTAAAAAGATTAGGAAGGAAATAAAACTGGACCTGACCCGAGCCTGAAGCTTAACATAGCAAAAATGGCCCGAACTGCAGCCAAAACCTGATACTATGTTCATGTCGAGTATAGCAAAGCTCTAGACTAATGCAGTGTGTGGCACATTTGATCAGATGTTCAGGTGTTACTGTTATTCCTACATCTATAGATAGGAAAACCACTAATACTGTCTTCCCAATCTAAACCTTTTCAGACCCCATACTTCTGGCCTACACAGAAATGGGTTGCAGAGGACTCTGACTATGGTGGGTACAGTATGTCATATTACAACAGAAGAATCCGGAGCTTCACTAATGTTTTAGGATGAAACCTGATGGTAGTGACATTGTCCCAAAGCACATGGTTCAAAACTACTTGTATTTTTTTGGAAGAAGGGACTTACTGTTTTTTTATTCAAATTTAAGATAACAAGATAACACATGTAAATATGACGGGTTTGGAGTGGCAGGAAGGTGTATTTCTTTAATGTTGACAGATCTATGTAGTAGTTTCTCCTTATTTCTGCAGCGAGGCTAAACACATCCTCTGTGTGTCCTGGACAGTGTTCACTTTATGCAACATTTTATCATTTTTGAAACATGTTTGATAAGTCATGCTTTTGCTTTTTTCGTGCCTGTAGCCATTTATCTGGCAAAGAGGAACATCCGCAAGAAAGGCATGCTAGAACCCTACGAACAGGTTTGTGTACAAATATAACAATGATTGTGTTTGTAGTGTGTCTATGTGCACGTGTAACAAATGTGCTGCTTTCATTCTGCTTAATTCTTCAAGTGGTACTGACACATTGAGTCTGGATGCAGACATGGCGTCAGTGGGGCAACAAGCATTTGGCATTTGTCTATTTAACCTGTCCAGATCCCCTTTCCTTTCCAATGGACATAACTTTTCTAGATCAGATAAACTGCCATCTGACTCTATCCCAAATGCACAAACTTATTTGATTGGATGTCTATAAGCCAATAACAGTGTTTCACATCAAATAAAGTGGACTGCAGTAGAGCCACACCCCCTTTTCCAACATGGCCGACCATCAGGCAAGGAGGATGTGCAAGGCCCTTTTTAATCTATTAATCAAATTGTTAAGGTACATCATTTGTGTTTAAAATGTGTTTAAAGTAAACATGAGATGAATAATATCATATAAAGATTCATAGCTTATACTCAGGATGTTTTCAAAAAAAGTTCATCAATTCGAATGGACGGGGGATCTAAATGTCACCAGACGGGGAACAGGGAAATTAATTGGGAAATACGCTTTTGATTTATTCTGAAAGTCCTGATGTTCGATCAGTGTATATGCATCCCATAGATTATGTATGCAGAACATACAACCCAGGAGACTTTGAACATACTGTTTCTGGAGATACTTCAGAAATTGAGGATATTCTGAGTAGTGATGCTGATACAATATATATATATATGTGTATATATATATATATATATATATATATATACACTATATGGACAAAAGTATTGGGCCACTCCTCTTAATCATTGAATTCAGGTGTTTCATTCAGTCTCATTGCCAGAGGTGTATAACATCAAGCAGCTAGCCTGCACTCTGCCTTTACAAACATTGTGAAAGAATGGGTCGTTCTAAAGAGCTCACTGAATTCCATCGTGCTTCTGTAATAGGATGCAACCGTTGCAAGTCAGTTCGTGAAATTTCTTCTCTCCTAGATATTCCACGATCAACTGTAAGTGGTATTATTGCAAAATGGAAATGTTTAGGAACCATAGCAACTCAGCCACGAAGTGGCAGACCACGTAAAGTTAGAGAGCGGGATCGCCAAGTGCTGAGGCGCACAGTGCGTAAAAGTCTCCAAAGCTCTGCTGACTCAATAACAACAGAGGTCCAAAGCAGCTCTGGCATTAATATCAGCACCAAAACTGTGCGCCGGGAGCTTCATGGCGTGGGTTTCCATGGGCGAGCAACTGCATGCAAGCCTTACATCCCCAAGCACAATGCCAGGCGTCGGATGCAGTGGTGTAAAGCACTGCAATGTGTTTTAAAGCATCACTTTATTCATTGATATGAGGTAACATACACACATAAAATAAATAAACTCATGTTTTTTGTTGAAAAAAGATCTCCTAAGAATATCTATTGTCATTTTTAATTAGCCATTTTGTTTGCATCCATCCATTGGAATGAAGAGAAAAATAACATCTAAAAAAAATAACATTTTAGCTTAAATGACTAAATTTAGTTTTGGAGAGACATAAAAAGAAATGGTCGAAATTGAACAGCAGAGGTCGAGATATTCTGACTTTTAGTTTTTGCTATAGGTCAATCTCTAAATATACTAAATCTTACATTTCCCATAATGCAACTCTATATAATCATATTATCCTCTCTGCCTTTTTAACACATTTTGTTAAATATGTACATCAAAGAAGATTACACGATCAGGGTTATTTGTGCAGAAGACAGACTTCTGATCTTCATGTGTAAAATCAGGGGAGTGTCCCTTGTGTCGTGCATTGGCAGAAGTTCAACTTTATATAATACAATGTAATTCAACACATAATTTTATGTTCGATTAAAGGGATAGTTTGGATATTTAGAGGTGCGGTTGTATGATACTTATCCATAGTCAGTGTAATACCTACAGTAGATGGTGGTCGGCACGACCCAGTTTGGAGACGCAGACAGGAGTAGCAGCACTTAAGTTAAGCAATGTGCTGCTGCAACACAGATTTAGACCTAAATAAATCAATATCACTTTAAGTGTAGGCTGTATTTTACACTTTTTCCCTGTCTCACGGCAAGGTAAACTGGTGAAAGTATTCTTGATATAGTGTACACTTACACTGATATGGATTTTTGTGAGGTGGGCCTTTCTTCTAGGTGTCTAAATCTGTGTTGCTGCTGCTGCCCCTGTCCACAGCAGCACATTGCTTAACTTCAGTGCTGCTACTCCTGTCTGCTTCTCCAAACTGGGTCGTGCCGACCGCCATCTACTGTAGGTAATACACTGACTATGGATAAGTATCATACAACCACACCTCTACATATCCAAACTGTCCCTTTAACATGAAGCTTAAAGGTTTATTGTTTCTACTATAATCTAGTCTCTCCATTTCTCTTCTTGTCTTCATCAATTTGCATCTGCTTCGTCTGCTACACATGAGGAGGCATTTTACAACTTGCTGCTCCTTGTCTGTATTTGTGTTTTAAACAGGCACATTACAACCACCTCCATGAATGGCTGAACCACAAGTGGGACTTTATCGTGATGCAAGCCGCTGAACAGTAC
>CALSCE010010635.1:14778383-14783383 GCA_943593645.1 Bovichtus variegatus | reverse complement strand
AGAGAGTAAAGTGTTAAAAAAAAAATAGCATACAGTATTTTACCCAGATTGTCATTCTTGTGTGTAAATTACACTCTTGGTTTTAGTCAGTCTCTCTGGGAAATAGTGATATTGCGATTGTAATAATGAATGTAAAATCAACCAGACACTGCATTATTTTCAGGGCCTTGTAATCTTGTCTGTTTCCTGCAATAATTCCATAATAAAGTGGTCATATGGGAAAAATGCTTACAATTTTTCCTTTCCAGCATAGAATAAGCATATATAAAACCAGGTCAATTAAAATTAAACCCTAAACTTCCACAAGCCAAATGTAGACAAGTTTTACTATAACTGGAATGTTTATTACACACGACCATGGCCAGCATCTTACAAATATTAAGTCGTTTTTTTCTGAAAAGCTGTTGGAAATGTATTGATTTTTGGTTGCAATAATCACCTAAAACCTTTACCCTGGAGAGACAGTTTTTTGTGTTATCTTCCTCCTCTCTGTTTGTGCTAGTAGCTTTCACCGTAGCTTTCTTTAGCTGTAACACCATGGATGGTGTCAGGAGATTCCTCTGTGCTCGATCCTCTACTATACCTACATAATGATAAAAAAATAATAAATATGAGTCAAACAAACTGTTTCAATGAAAAAAATTTTTTTGTCTTGTCTCTCAGAAAATCCCTTTTGATACGTATAGACGCATGGTAAGTCATAGTATTTAATAAGAAATTATGTTTCATATACTATCTGATTTGATCATAGAATCCCCAAATACCCACATTCAAGGCTAATTGCTAATGGTTTGAAGCTGTAAATGGAGTTGAGTTTCTAAAACATCAACAGTGAGCAGGACATTTTCTCATGTGGATGCCTCTCAACAGATTTCAAAGCGGATAGTTTGATATCTTTGATTTCCGTTAACAAAATTACAATTACAACTTTACAACAAAACAATGTGTTTGTGTTCCTCTTTCATTCTAGAACATGTTCTATCAACAAGCTATCATGAGGTCAAAGGTCAAATCTAGCGTGTCCCTTGGAGCGTAAGTTTATCTGGTTTCTTATCTATTTAGGAACTTTTCAATGGGTTACAATTTATTTGAAGGATTTTCTTGTAATTAAGGCTTATTACCTTGGAATTATATGCAAACTTTCTCATGGCTATGAGATTTGTATCTTCATAACAAGAACAGGATCTTTAGATTATCAGTATTTAGTGGTCATCTAAAGCATTGGCTAGAGCAGTTTGGAATTACTGACATGAAAGCTCTGTGGACTATATTGGTCTCACAACAGTTCTGTTTCTGCAGACTGGCCAAATACATCACAACCTACAAAAACCACGACTCCTTCCTGGCTCCCTGTCTGCCCAGCAACCCCTGGCAAACAGACAATGACACATACTGGACTCTCAACATGAGACTGTGAGGGCTGCTGCTGCTTTTTCTCTTTCTGTCTTTCCATCATCAAGATACTTTAGGGGATCATCATTATTATTATTATTATTATTATTATTATTATTATTATTAAGGAAAAGCGGGTAGGCCTATACCTATAATATATAGATAGATAATAGACAGATAGAAAATACAAAAACATATTTGTAAACCTTTTATTCAGTTTCAAATGTGTTAATTGTAATTTGTTGTTTGAACTTGGATGACACTCCATACAGATGGGTCTGCATATCAAATGTCTTATACTGTCTGTAAAAGTGTAATGTGGATACTTTTTAAAGGCACCGTCATGTATGAGCAGTAAGCATTTCAGTGAGTGACTCACCTGCGTTTGTGTCCAGAGTTGACGTTCCCACTAAGACGCGAGTAGAGCGCTGGTCCTTCAGCCTGTTCGAGCTGCTGAGCGACCTGCGAGGCCGAGATGACTTCAAGATTTTCCTCAAGAAGGAGTTCAGCGGTATGTTTTCAAATGTCATTGAACGTGTTAAACCTGACTGAGCATTCCTCAGATGGTTGAGGGATGGTTTGTGTTTACAAGCATCACTTTCTCTGAAACCCTCTCTTTTGTTTTCAGTACTTGGGTAGTTTTTTCAACCTTCCTCATAGTAGGGCTAAGCGAGGTATTGGGCTCGTAATGCAGAGTTTAAATTGTCATATTGTTGCTCCTCCCACGTCACAACATGCGATATTTTAATTTCCTTCAGTTACTATATGTAGAATATGGATATGATGCAGAAAAAAAAGATCTCAAGACATGCAGCTTACATGGGACATGGATGTATTTGAATGCACAACTTCAATAAGCAAAGCACTTTGGACGATCTGATTGATATGCCATCCACATCCACCATCCAAAGAATCAGATATGAGCAGCACTTTAACTTCACTGTTAGAGTTTCCTTATAGATGGTTCCTTAAGTGGGCAAAATTAATTTCTGGTTATTTTAAACCATGTTGGTAGGACAGGATCTTCCACAACTCAGTCTTCAGGTGCCAAAAACTGTATTAAATCAATGTCCAAATGTATATATATGCCCTCTGTGTGTGTGTGTGTGTGTGTGTGTGTGTGTGTGTGTGTGTGTATCCCAGGGGAGAACATGGCTTTTTGGGAGGCAGCTGAAGAACTGAAGTGGGGAACTGCCTCTTCCATGACATCAAAAGCCGAAACAATTTTCAAGTAAGAGAAAAATTTTTTACTGTGTGTGTGTCTGTGCGTGCGTGCCATTTTCCTTTGTCTGATACTACTGCTTCACATATACAAAAATATTTCACTTTCTTTTGTTGGGAACATGCAGATCGGCCTCTTTCAGAATTAGCTATGAGTTATGTTCTTGCTTTATTTTATATTACTTTTTTTTTTTTTAAAGTAAGTTTAAAGTTTAAAAAGTAAACAATAATGTTACCGTCTTGCTTGTTCAGGTATGTAAACTGAGCAGCTAAAGAGGATTATGTTAGAATTAAATAAGGAAAAACAGAAAAAACTAATAAGAATATTCATAATATTAGGACTAGTACATTTTTTTACTTTTAGATTAGGTAGGTATCTGCTGACAAACTTGCACTTTTACATGTGCTGTAGCACTAGTCCCAGACAGAATGCAAAAAAATTAAAAAATCAAGTTTATTTATATAGCCCAATATCACAAAGTACACATTAGTCTCAGTGGGATTTACAGACTGTACAGGATACGACCCCCTCTGTCCTTAGACCCTCGCACCACACAAGGAAAAACTCCCTAACAGAAACCCCACAATTAAAGAGGGAAACATGTTCTAAACCTCAGGGAGAGACTGAGGAGGATCCTCTCCCAGGCTGACTGTAATAGATGACGTGTGTACAGAACAAACAACATAGTTAAAAATACAACATAGACAATCTATGCGACAGAAAACATGATGTGATCGTATATAAAAAAGATGGATCCAGGGGGATGTCAATAAAGGCTCTTGGTGTCAGGCAGGACCAGGGCAACAAGTGCAGCCACGATTCATGATCTAGACGTAACCTTTAATAGTGGCAACCTGCCAGATGAGAGACACAGAGACTCTGGGGATGATGCCCCGGATGATGAGTTAGTAACATGCATTTAAGGGACACACTAAGCCTATAGCAGCATAACTAAGGGCTGGTCCTAGGAAAACCTGAGTCAGCCCTAACTATAAGCTTTATCAAAGAGGAAAGTCTTTAGCCTGCTCTTAAATGTGGAGAGGGTGTCTGACTCCTGAACACACACTGGGAGCTGGTTCCACAGTAGAGGAGCTTGATAGCTGAAGGCTCTGGCTCCCATTGTACTTTTAGAGACTCTGGGAACCACAAGTAACCCTGCACTCTGGGAGCGCAATGCTCTAGTCGGGTTATAAGGTACTACGAGATCTTTAAGATAAACTGGAGCCTGACCATTAATCGCTTTGTAGGTGAGGAGAAGGATTCTGAATTCTATTCTGTATTTTACCGGGAGCCAGTGCAAAGCAGCTAACACAGGAGTAATATGATCTTGTTTCCTAGTTCTTGTCAATACTCGTGCCACAGCATTTTGAATCAACTGAAGAGTCTTATGGAATTTTTTGGGACAACCAGATAATAAGGAGTTGCAGTAATCCAGCCTTGAAGTAACAAATGCATGGACTAGTTTTTCTGCATAATTTTGAAACAGGATGTGCCTTATTTTTGCCATGTTATGTAGATGAAAAAAGGCACATCTTGAAATTTGTTTCATGTGGGAGTTAAAGGACATATCCTGATCAAAGATAACGCTGAGATTCCTTACGGTGGTGCTGGAGGCCAAGTTAATGCCATTCAGAGTTACTATGTCATTAGACAATACGTTTCGGAGGCGTTTGGGGCCAAGTATAATAACTTCATACTTTGTTGGTTTTGTTGGTGTTCAACATCAAAAAGTTGCAGGACATCCAAGTTTTTATGTCTTTAAGACATGCTTGAAGTTTAGATAATTGATTGGTTTCATCTGGTTTGATTGATAGATATAATTGGGTATCATCCGCATAACAATGAAAGTTTATGGAGTGGTTCCTTATAATATTGCCTAAAGGAAGCATATAAGGTGAATAGAATAGGTTCAAGTACAGAACCTTGCGGGACTCCATGACTGACTTTGGTTTGCATGGAGGATTCATCGTTAACACGTACAAACTAAGATCACTCAGATAAATAGGACTTAAACCGGCTCAGTGCGGTTCCTGCTATGCCAGTGAAATGTTCCATTGTCTGAAGTAGAATGTCAGGGTCAACAGTGTCAAAAGCAGCACTGAGGTCTAACAAGACAAGAACAGAGACAAGTCCTTTGTCTGATGCCAATAGAAGGTCATTGGTAACTTTCACCAGAGCCTTCTCTGTGCTATGATGAATGCAGTGGTGGTGAGCAGGTTTTGAAGAGTAATGTGTGGACATTGTTGACTAAGAGCAGTGGCAGACTCAGTCTGAGGGGCAGCCTGGTAATGAACTTGCAAACTTCCGGTGTTCTATGCACTTTACGTCTCAGAACATATATTTATTATATCTGAGCATATATATTTATTATATCTGAGCATATTTA
>CALSCE010010635.1:14767180-14778373 GCA_943593645.1 Bovichtus variegatus | reverse complement strand
ATTTATTATATCTGAGCATATATATTTATTATATCTGAGCATATTTACTACATCTTAGCATATATATATATTATATATATGTATATTATATATATACAGTATATATATTTTTTACATCTTAGCATACATATTTATTACTACCTGTTTATACCTGTTCTGTTCTTACTATGTATACACTTACTTCATATAATGCACAACCTGTTTACATTACAGTTTATACATTTTACTTACCAGGCTAATACATTTTGTCAATGTCAACCAAGATATTGATCTGGAGTGTCTGTGTGTTCAGGACCTTCCTGGCCCCTGGGGCCCCCCGCTGGATCAACATTGATGGCAGGACAATGGGTCTGACAGTGAAAGGCCTGGAGCATCCTCACCGCTATGTGCTGGAAGCAGCCCAGACACACGTCTTCCTGCTCATGAAAAAAGTGTGTACTGGTAATGAGGCCAAAAAGTTCCATTATTATATAATATATTATAGTAGCTAATAATGCCTAGAATGTGTCTTTACAAATAAATGTTTAACGATTAATGGCTCTCTGTTTGGACAAAGAAAATGTTGTAAGTTACTGCCAAAGTGTATGTACTCTTACAGAACAGCATAGTTGAAGGGGTCAGGGGGTGGAGGCCAAGATAGTCTAATTCTACTGGACTAATATAATATATTATATTATAGACACAATCATTTGTGATACAAATAAAAATGTGTTTAAATGGACCTTTAAAGGCAAGTGAAGCTAAGGTCATGTGTGGTCTCATGCTGTGCTTTCATTGGTACAGGATACTTTCTTCCGTTACCTCAAGTCACCAGTGTACAAAGACATCCAGAAGAAGGCACTGAACCCTGAGCCTCATAATTTCAGGTCGGTGGCCAATCCCTACCTCACCTTTCTGGCATCTAGGAATCACTGCACATGAATGAATAGGTTCACAATATTCGTAGGATAGTGCTTGTTGTTTCTCCTAATAGGCATTTTGGATACTTATTTATGCCATCACTTTGTATAGTTTTCAGTTATTAGTCAGGTTTTATGACAGATTCTAACACATTATGACTTAAAGGGGCATTACAGCAGCTACTATGGAGGTCAGACAGGAGGCTGATTCGAAAATGCTGTAGTTAAAGTTCAACTTGCATCTTTACACCAACTGAAAGCCACTGAAGTTACCGTCTTTCTAATCATCTCAAGTTCATCATGTTTCTGTTTCCACCCTAGTCCAGCACAGCTGGAGCAAAATGCTCAGAACCGAAGCCCAGGCATCCATCCCATCCTCCTCTGGCAGCAGGAGGAGGCGGAAAAGGCCAAGGCAGCCGCCGCCTCGGCTCCGGTCGATGTCAAGGCCATGATGAGCAAAATAGACAGGAAGAAGTAGTAGATCTACAATATGTGCGTGTGTGTGTACAGGGTTCTACATGTCATGTCACACACGGTGTATACACTGTACAGAAGAATGTGCTTTGTTCTTCAGTGTCATACCACTGAATGTTGTTTCTTTAGCAAATGATCAAATGTGAAATATTTAGTTTTCATTATTGTAGGATTACTGAACAGGCACAGGTGACACCAATGACTACAAATAGATGCAACACAACCACAAATAGACACAACATGATCACAAAGACAATCTAAAGAAGACACAACTACAACGACCATAAACAGGTGTACAACTACCATACAGACAAGCAGAAAGAGCTGTAAAATGGCTACAAGTAGACTCAAAATGACCACAAGAGATGCAAAACCACTGTCTTGGTTCTGTGTAGGAGGGGTGGGGGGCCTTTACATGTCTGGGCCTAGGGCACCACTGTCTCATAATCCATCCATGGTGTTCATACATAGTTGAATGAAAGGCATCTCCAAATCAGTTTGTATGTTGTGTTTCTACACAAGTCGTGTTAATCTTAAAATGTGTATCAACAAATTAAATGTATCTCATGTTAAATACAAGAATATTTTCCATTTTGTCCAAAGCCAAGCCTATTGTTCACTAGAGCTGATTAAACAGCATTTGTTCTTTAGCTGAGCTTGTATTGGTTATGTTTTCACACCAGTAACAGAGTGAGGAGTTACTGAAGGGATGTCTCACTATGGACACTGTGGAGACACAGCACAATGTTGCTGCAGTATTTATGAACATAGAATATTTGTGGCTCTATATACTGCTGTCTAAGAGATGTTTAATCAGACTAAAGCATTATTTTTACTAAACTGCAAACCATTGTACCAGTCATAGTCAAAATGTCCCATAGTGAGCTATAGCACATTTTGTACATCGGGTTACCAAAATTAATAAATGAGATCCAGAAAAAGCAGACTTTCATTGCATTTGTGTGTTTTAATAGTTGCTAAAGTTGAAGGACCCACACGACTTCAAACCAATCTTCTACAGTGTATATTACAGCGGGACGTTTGGATTTTTCAATTGTTTTTGTTCATTTGGCAGCACATGATAATGGAATCTAATCAACTCATTAGTGCCATAGTTGGGTAGGTAATGACATCGATAAAGGATGTTTAACTGTAGTGGAATTTTACCGATCTTACACAGATCTGTACTCCTCAGCCCAACAGGTGTGGAATGTGTGCTTCAGCTCTGGAGAAGTTTTCTAGTCCGATGACATCATAGTTATTGGAGATTGGTCTTGAGACATTGATGGTCTCAGCGTGCCGCTGGTTGCATTGTGTGAAGGATCTGGAATTTATAGAACTTATTGAAGTCTAAAAAGGTGAGAATCAGGGTATATATGCCTCGGCTGCTTTGACTCTACATTTTTTCCATCCTCTCACAAGTCCCTGAACTTTAAGGAAATACTAAATCACTTTCCCTTTAAGGTTAAAGCTGACACACCTGCTTTTAATGACACGTTGGCATGCACGTGATTGAAACTCACGTATACTTTGTTCCTTATGAAAAGTGGTTGTGAGCATCTTCAGAAATAAACGCTACATTTAACACTTAATTGCATCTTGGATGAGAAGTCAAATCAGCAGCATACTCTGAACAAGGCTGTACCATAGACTCTATACAAGAAGTGGACGTAGTCACTGCAACGTCTACCATTGGTTTGTGCACTACTGAAGCCTCACCAGACCTGACCGTCACATCTTGGTTTTTTGGAAATGTTTGGAACCAGATGTGACCATATTTAAACGAGACGGTGGAGCTGGACATGAGCAAGGAAACTAGTGACTGAGACCATAAACTCATCAGGAAAATGTTTACTGAGGAAATAAGTCAGACTTGTTTTTGTAACCAGTAGAGTCGCCCCTGCTGGATATTAGAGAGAATGCAGCGTTAAGGCCCTTCCGCATTGGCTTACATTTTCAGACCCGGAGGTTGTTGCCCCTTTACTTAGGCACAGCAGTGCCTTTTCCTCCTCGCCAAGGTTCGTAGTATGCAGGCAAGTATGTCAACAACTGCGCTCGCCGCTGCTGCTCGTCGGTAAAAAGCAAGTATATCATGAACCTTCGAGACATTGCATTGACAATACTCTATTGCAATACTGCTATTGTAAATGCTTGCTAACTGGCACACATGAATTACACTTTACTAATTTCGACAAAAGTGCCTGTTTAGTGTCATTCGCATCAATTGAACAAGTGAATTAAATCACACAACACACATTTCTCGAAAGGCAAAATTATTTTACTATATATTATTTTTACAAATTTTCTGCAAAGTCAAATAAAAAGTCTGAAACAATAAAGGGTTATTTGGCCATGCCAGACAGCCAGCTGAGTT
This sequence comes from Bovichtus variegatus, assembly GCA_943593645.1. NCBI lineage: Eukaryota > Metazoa > Chordata > Actinopteri > Perciformes > Bovichtidae > Bovichtus > Bovichtus variegatus. The sequence goes on along the minus strand of CALSCE010010635.1, from coordinate 14,774,626 downwards.
TGAATAAAGAAGGAGCAGCTGTGTCTTCGTCCTGACCAGCCAGCTGTCGGAACAGGCTGCCCGGCCGGAAGCTGTCCCCACTGTCGGCTGTGGAGGGTGGAGGAGCCTGCTGGAGGAAGGAGAAAACATCAGGTTTGCTGAGGATTGTCTTGTTGGGCATCTTCATTCTTAAAAGATGAGAACACAACACCATTGTCCAGTGTCCCAGGGTCTACTGGGTTCAATGACAAAGAGCCCTGATCCAGGACCATCATACTATGAAGGCCTGGACTGATCCAGGACCATCATACTATGAAGGCCTGGACTGATCCAGGACCATCAGACTATGAAGGCCTGGACTGATCCAGGACCATCAGACTATGAAGGCCTGGACTGATCCAGGACCATCATACTATGCAGGCCTGGACTGATCCAGGACCATCATACTATGCAGGCCTGGACTGATCCAGGACCATCATACTATGAAAGCCTGGACTGATACAGGACCATCATACTATGAGGGTCTGGACTCTCTTGGGATCTACATTTCACTCACTCAAGGGCCCACAAAATTCATTTGTGGAAGAATGCTGCAAATACAGTCTTCAACATCAGGCAGGTGCAAAGTAAAAAAAAAAAAAGATTTGCTCTGAAACAAGAAAGGTCTCTCCCAATGGTGGCCAGAAAATATACATTACAAGGAGACTAGAGTTTACAGAGACTACAGAGAAGGAGAGCTACTTCATCACCGTTTTACAAGCTTAGCATTCATTTTAATGGAGGACCTTTAGTGGTCGGAGTCATTTGGGATTTTTATTTTACATCTGCCGGACATCCTTGTTTTAAACTTCACTAAGAAGAAGCCGGAGAGCATCCAAGGAAAGGGAATTTGATGTCCTTGAGTGACCAAATGTCCCAGTTCCAGGAGATGGCAAGTGCTGGCATCGGATTTTCATCTTATGATGATTAGTTGTTAGTTATTGAAAGATAGTCGATTGGTTATACTTTGAAGAAGAAGACAAAGAACTTTATTAATCCCTTATTGGCAAAATAAATGTTTTTAATAAAACATTTTTTATTTTTTATATTCTATGCATCAATTTACATTCTCATACATGTTATGTTAAAGGCATAAAAGTGCAGAGAACATAATAGCAATGGAGCATGGCTCCGTTGTTGTTCCCCTCTGCTCTACTATCTGGCCCATAAGGAAGGACATGTTGTCAACAAGGCAACATCTATTAATGACATTAATAGAATTGGTCGGGGTTGTTGTAGCACAACAATGTTTCACAACATTTTAAAATTTTAAAGGAAAACAGTATACCAGCACAACTCTAAGGGAAATCCAGGACTGTGATATGTAGCATGACAGTCCTGGATCAGGGTACAGCAGATCCTGGCTCTGGTGCTCCATGCCAACACAATGAGAGCAGTGAATCCAAAAGGTCAAGAAGCTAAAGGTTACATTAAGTTAAATGACCACTTTAGCATGCAAAATGTCTAGTGAGACTGGATTCTTAGCACTACATCAAAGTAAAGACAATGAGAACTTGTTTCCAGAGGAACATTTAAACCTGATCCAAGGATTCACAGACAACCTGGATTATTCTGTGACCACGGAACAGTCTGACAAGTTTGGAAAGACTGTTTGTTGGGAATATTTGCAAGTGTGCCGTCCTATCAAGAGTCAGGTCCAAAGAATAGATTTTGGCTATGTGTACCTAGCACAGAGATGACACATGTCTAGCCTAGCTTAGCACAAAGAATTGAAGCAAGGACACTGCTATCCATGCAAAGTAATACAATTCAGCTTGTACTAGCTCCAAAGCAAACGGATAGTATTATCATATGACTGTTGGTAAGACTGCAAACAAGACCATTTCCCAAAATGTCAATGTTGTATCAGTTTTTTTTTTGTTTTTTTTTAAAAAAGGGAAGCTCACAATGTGAGGATTTTGGACAAATCCCAACTTGAGCATAGAGACATTGGATTTTGTTTCCTTTTTGCTGACCTTAACACAAACTTTACTAATAATGCATGATTCTCAAAATGGGATTGGTCCACTTAAAACAGGTAAAAATACCCCAGGGTCACTGTTGCAGTGTCGCTGTCCCAAGAAATTCTCCAGTCATTAGTCTGATCCTGAGCTACATGAGCCCAAGCAGAGAGAACAGAGCAGAACAGCTTTCCTTAGTTTCAACCCATCTGACTCCAGAATCATTTCATTAGTTCATAATCTGTACCATCACACTGCAAATGCACCGAAGGTAAACCAAAGCACTACTGAAAATAAAACCAAAACACACAGACACACACAAAGATAAACCCACACTGAGGAACTTGCCTGAGTTTCTCGAACTCAAAAACTCTGGGAAGGCAGAGGGTGTAACAGACAACATTTACCCAGGGTGGAACAAAACAATGAAACAGAGAGATGAAGACACACTGTGGCTGTCAGCATATGAAACAACAACAGTGAATAAAGTCAGACTCCTCGCAGCTTCAGATATCAGATCCCAGCTCTGTTACTCACCAGCTGGTTCGGAGCGTCAGAGCTCCTTGTGGCTGACTTGGATTTACGCACAGACGACATGCTAAGAGGCAGCAACCCGAACCTACAGAGGACAGAACAGCCAGCCATGGTGGGAATTAGGTTGAAATACAAATATACAATATAACATACAGATATACTACATATCCTACAGAGAGAGGGAACAGCTATATACAGTAATAGCTCTGGTTAGTACAAACTGGACTCAATGACATGGTCTGGACTTGGATACATCATTATGGAGACCTATTTTTATAGAGTTGTGTTTGTGTCATTAAACTTTACACAGTGATGAACAAATGAAATGAAACGTTCCAAAATGTTTTTATGCATATTTGTGCAACTAGCACATGTTTATTTATTTGTATGCATTTATACATTTTTGAGATGTTCCACACATCATGATATTTCATGAAGAAATATATATGAATCTCAATTACTTCTGGACACATTTGTATTGGAAATAGTTCTAGATAACCAGCTTGATAATTGGCCTTTATGTTAGTGCGTCTCAAATTAAGAACTGGTATTGCATCAGTATAGAAGTTTACTGTATATACACTGTATGGAAATTTCTAACAATAGCCGACCTGAAGGACTTCAGAAATGTTCCTCCCATATCCTCTGCTGCGCATCTTCTCACTGATGGTTTGTTTATGCTAATTACACTGTTGTCTCTAAATGAAATGTTACAGAGAACCTTTGATTCACGTGAGCTACAGACCTGATCTGGCTGCTGGCCAGTGGCAGGATGTTGAACGGCTCCTGGGAGTTCACACTGCTGCTCCGCAAGGCAAACTGCTTCTCTGAGCCCGTCAGCAGCCCCAGCAGCACCTGGACACATGTCGTGTGAAACTTAGAACAACATCAGGAAGCAGAGCAGCACCAGTGTGTGTGTGTGTGTGTGTGTGTGTGTGTGTGTGTGTGTGTGTGTGTGTGTGTGTGTGTGTGAGAATGTACCGAGGTCCTCTGGGACATGCGGTTGAGGTTGGTGTTCAGCAGAGGTGTGAACACGTCCAGGTCAAACGGGTCGATGTAGCCCTCCAGCCAATCACAGACCTCGTGGAATCTGGAAGACACACAACACAATGTTTGCAGCTTTCAGAGCCTTTTTGACGCAGTCAGGATTTTACATTTAAATGTACAATATCTAATTTTCCAGCACTAAGGGTCTCTCAATCAAAACAATAACAGAAGACGGAGTTTGGTGGCGTCGCTAAGCACCGTGGGATCATGTCTTCACCATCATTGCCGTATTTACAGTCAGATTCTCCCGGTTAAGATTCCTTCAGTTTTTATTGTTCAGAAGATTTTTACCAGAAACATATTTATCTTTTTTGGAGAGGAGGCCTCCTTTACCAGAAATCAACAATCCGATGATTAAAATTGGTAAAAACACAGAATAAAGCACTTTCACGTTACAAATGAGCATTTCTCTAGTGGACACAGGACGGAGCGGCTACGAGCTAAAGGCTAACGTTTGCTCAGCTTGGTTTCTCTGAGAATTCAAGATCCAGACATCAGAGGACTAAAATCTGTCATTCTGTTAAAATTTATAATTTAAATCCACCAAGATGTAAAAATGTGTCTCAAACCTGGATAAAAAGTCAATTTATGAAGCTTCTGGCAGACGTCACCATCACAAGAGAGCAGAGGAAACGGGTCGTTGATGACAATTACACATTTCTTTAGGTTTGAAAATTGGTGGAAACATTTGGGATAATGTAAGTACACAACTCACCAAAATATAGAACAGTCGTTTTTAGACAATTTTATGTTGAAATGTCACATATATGTTTAAAGAGAAATTCAACAACCAAAATATTGAAACAAAGCTGGGAAAAAATATCAAATGAAAAGTTGTGAAATTCAACTACAAATCACATGTAGTTTTCTAAACAACCCATTTCTAAAGCTACTGATTTACATGGTGACATTATCACTTTAAAAATGCTGATGTTGGATCAGGTCTGGTTTACTCACACTATAAATCCTCAATGAAATGCTTTTTAAACTCCTATTACTCAAAACTTCAAGACAGGGATGAGATGCAGCAAAGGGACGAGAGTCGGATTCGACCCCGGGCCCCTGCGTTATGGACTCATCACTGGTGCATGGGCGCTGCTCTACCAGGTGAACTACCAGGGGGCTCTCTCCAAACTATATTAACACTATCGTCAAACTGTCACAGTTAAATACTGAAGTCTGACCTTGAAGATCCATGAATCAAAATTTCAGCTGCAGACATTTCTGTCAGTTACTTTTAATGCTGCTTTGTAGAACGAAGTATGAACGAAGCGGAGTGTAAAATCTGTAAACAAAAACTATGCAGATGGTTTAACAAGCGGTTAACTGTGCAATGTGTACAGTTTTTAACAATGAAATATTACATGGCCCCAGACTTACTGTGTGGTCATTTGTTTACACATACCAATTTAAAATATGCAAAATACAAGCACAAAACTAAACCAAACCACATCAAATGGGAGTCTATAAACTAGGTTTCCACACAATGACCCTCTTAAACACATGGCCTCAAGATTGAGCAAGATCCACTTTAAAGCTCTTATCATGTCTGTAATATTAAGCTTTACTGGTGCATAATAGCTTGGTAATCCAAGCTGAAGTACAAAAACGTCTGCATGTGCTGAATATGTGACAAAGGATGTTACCTGGGGTCTTGGTGGCATCGGGAGCTCTTGCCCTCCTCCAGTCTGCTGCCCAGTGTGGTGTTGAGGTAACGAAGGTCAAACATCAGCTGCAAGGCTCTGTTCTGAGTCATGGGAAAGACACCGTCCTGGAGGAGCAAAGAAATTCAGGAAGCTAATGTGTGAAAAGAACGTGCAGTAATTTAATTTCACGTTCTTCAGCTGTGTGATGATAAACAAATTGGAAAACTGAAGGAATATTTGAGTTGAAACAAAAAATCATAGGCAACATTAAGGATTCATTTATCAGTTTGCAGATCTATGTGCAATGTGAATGGAAAGACACAAACGCACTAAAAAGCGCCTGCCGCGCACGTTTTGGAGTACACCTATGGTTTTAAAACACGCACCAAAAGCGCAATAAGGCGTCCAACTGACGGCCCTACTCTGACCGCGTCTCCATTTTGGAGCGTCAAATGAGGACCGAGCTGACCGTGCTTTCTCTGCAGCTGCCGGACCTGTTTGGACTAAAAGGAATAAAAAACTAAGGATGTTTCCACAGTTGACACAGGACGGAGCGGCTACGAGCTAAAGGCTAACGTTTCCTCAGCTTGGTTTCTCTGAGAACTCAAAATCCAGACATCAGAGGACTAAAATCCGTCATTCTGTTAAAATTTATAATTCAAATCCACCAAGATGTAAAAATGTGTCTCAAACCTGGATAAAAAGTCAATTTATGAAGCTTCTGGCAGACGTCACCATCACAAGAGAGCAGAGGAAACGGGTCGTTGATGACAATTACACATTTCTTTAGGTTTGAAAATTGGTGGAAACATTTGGGATAATGTAAGTACACAACTCACCAAAATATAGAACAGTCGTTTTTAGACAATTTTATGTTGAAATGTCACATATATGTTTAAAGAGAAATTCAACAACCAAAATATTGAAAAAGCTGGGAAAAAATATCAAATGAAAAGTTGTGAAATTCAACTACAAATCACATGTAGTTTTCTAAACAACCCATTTCTAAAGCTACTGATTTACATGGTGACATTATCACTTTAAAAATGCTGATGTTGGATCAGGTCTGGTTTACTCACACTATAAATCCTCAATGAAATGCTTTTTAAACTCCTATTACTCAAAACTTCAAGACAGGGATGAGATGCAGCAGAGGGACGAGAGTCGGATTCGACCCCGGGCCCAACGCACTAAAAAGCGCCTGCCGCGCACGTTTTGGAGTACACCTATGGTTTTAAAACACGCACCAAAAGCGCAATAAGGTGTCCAACTGACGGCCCTACTCTGACCGCGTCTCCATTTTGGAGCGTCAAATGAGGACCGAGCTGACCGTGCTTTCTCTGCAGCTGCCGGACCTGTTTGGACTAAAAGGAATAAAAAACTAAGGATGTTTCCACAGTTGACAATTTTTTATTAAGAAAATAAATAATAATAATAACAACTAGTATTAATAATAATAATATTTTCCCTTTCACTGCTTAAAATGACAAACGTCGCCTACAGTAGGTCACATCAGCTGTAACTTGATGGCAGACCAAAGTAAAACTTAAGATTGTTTACGAGGTAAGAGAAGCTCCACTGTGAGTGAATTGTGTGTTTTTGTAACAGTCTGTCATCCATAACCTATCAATAATTCAAGCTCATCCAGTATATCGTTTTGAACCAGGACCTTCATCATTTAGATCAATTAGCCAAAAGATAAGGTGTTTAGGGGTATCTGTAATATACAAAAATATTGCCTGAATAGTGACTTTTTCCTAAAATTCTGCTGATTCTGAGTCTGGAATTTCAAATGTGATACCTGCAGTGCACCGTAGAAGCATCAATTGACGCACGTCAAATGACGATGATCGTGTGTTTGGGCATTTATTGTGCATAAAGTCAACACACTCCATGAAGAGAAAATGAAGTGTAAACTATAGGATGTTTAAAATCAGGTGTATGGGAAGGTAAACCTGAGGGCACACATCTGTGAAGGGAGACTGTGTGATACCATCAAAGCTCCCGAACAGCCCGTAATGGACCTCGTGGCAAGATTATTTAGTCAGATGTTGAACTGTGAACCTCATCACGGCGATTACCCTTAACAAATCATTTCACTATACCCAAATCCAGGCTCTAGCATTCAGCAACCTGATACGTAAATCCATCCCATCCATCCATCCATCTTCATCCGCTTACCCGGGGTCGGGCCGCGGGGGCAACAGCTCCAGCAGGGGGCCCCAAACTTCCTTTTCCCG
>CALSCE010010635.1:14710651-14737180 GCA_943593645.1 Bovichtus variegatus | reverse complement strand
AACAACTTTTTTTTTTTTTTTTTAAAAAGGTTTTTACTTTTAAAATCGATAATACAGCCAAAGGGCGAAGTTAGACAGGAAAGGGGGAGAGAGAGTGAACGACAAGCAGCAGAGGGCTGCGGGCTGGACACATGGGGTGCCCGCTCCACCAGGGGAGCCACAAGGGCCCCCAATCAATGCAAGTTTGAGATAATGGGCATGGGCCAATGCCTGTGCTCACGAGGTAGATTATTTATTTATTATAGTATTTCACTGAGCTAACACCAGGGAAGGCCACTACACAACACACTTTATGTAAATTAACACATTTTCATTATCTCTCAGAAACAAGGACATTCTGCTATCTGCTGATAAATTCTGTTGTTGAGTTGTTTTTTTACAAAGTTTAGTTTTTTGATTACCTGGGGACATTTATTCAGATGATACATTTTTTTGCACTGCAGACATTATGTCAATGGATGACTGCTCTTCCTTTCTCTCTGCCGTTTCTACATAGTTGACTCTCAAAAGTCCTCCGTCTCCATCAAGGGAGACATAGAGGCAGTTGAGGACTAAAAGTGCCTGAGAGTCCCCCTGGACAACAGAGTAAACTGGGCTTGGAACACAGACTCAGCGGCTGACGGTACTTTCTGAGGGGGTTCTAGTTGTTCAACATGTGCAGTAGCATGCTGCAGATTGTCCTGGGGGTGGAATCAGATTCTTGGGTGGAGGTGTCAGAGAGAACAAACAGCTCTCAGCCCCTATATGTCTGTCTGGATGAATACAGGAGCAGCTTCAGTTCCCCTGAACACCAGAGGAGATCTTTCCTCAGTCTGTACAACTCCTCTCTTCTCATAGGTCTATTACTGTTTTTTGTTATCACCTCTCATACTTCATACATTTTTTCCATTCACACTCAGTTCAGTTTTTTCAATTTTGTGTTGCTATGTCATTTGTACTTTGCACCTCACTTTATTCTACATGTATGTACATGCAGGTGCCAGTTTATTAGGTGCACCTTTGTTTTAACAGTTTGAGAGGTGTTGAATTTAACAGTGCGATACATTTGTTAACAAATGAATCAAAGTTTGAACTTTACAGAGTTAAACATGCATGGAAGAGGATTCATTTCCCAGCAGACCCTCAGCCTGCATCAGAACTATCCCAGGCCTCACAGCAACATGTTCCGTCCTCAGTCAACCCTGAAGTCCAGTGAATGTGCAGACCCAAAGTGTTCAAAATGACACAACTAAATAAGACATTTTGAAATAAATACTAATATAAGTACAAAGTATAAATACAGACAAATATGTAATGTTTATTTTTTCAGTATTCCTCACTTTTTTTCCTACAATAACAGAGTTTACTAAAGGTCGTATATATTTAATTACTGCAGTTTTTATTCAAATTGTCCTTTTTCTAACGTGTGTTTTATTGTAAAATGTGATGTTTCGCAATCAAAGTTTTATTTCACAATGCTGCTGTTCCTCACAGTCTTTATCTGTCAATGTAGACAAACAGGGCAGAACCAGTAATGCGAGCGGCTGTTGCTTTGCTCTGAATAAGCAGACAACCAGTCACAAAACTGGCCCTGCCCTGTGGTGGACATAAGCAGACTTTTATTGTGAAAAGAAGTCACAATGATTTTGTTGTCTTAATGTGCTTTTCAGTTCTTAAAGGAAGCCACTGGTTATTATTTGTGTCATGCCGTTACAGTAGAAACTCGCAGATTTCAGAGGCTTAGCTTGGAATGTGTTTCATTACAGTTCTCACAGTGAACATTATGCATGCTTCTAGTGTTGCTGAAAATACACTGGGATAAAACATGCAAGTATAGGCCCTTTAACACTAACTGTAAACACAGACGAGAAGCGGAGTTCAGTTGGTATTCAGTTACATGATCATTTGTTATGGTCACATGCTTAGTTTATCTGGTGTTAAGTGTTAACATACAAACAGGCCCATTGTCAACAGCGTCACAAAATGACTGTGACAGCAGCGCGAGCGCAGGCTACAGCACCTGTATTGTAGCGCGCGGATGCTACTGTCCCTCTCGGCTAGCAGCAGCTACACGAGCAGCTACGTTACTCACGTCCAGCCATTAGCTACATTCTTTTAAAAAGATATAAATTACAAATGCCACCACATGTTATATTTACCGACTTGTCAGTCAGTGAAGCAGCTAGCCATAGAGACAAACAGCAATGTATCTCTCTGTGTACCCGCAGTGCTGCAGAGAAAAACAGCTTACCAACACAGCTCTCTCCACTTGACTGGCGGCTGACATCTTGGGCAGCTCGGACAAAGATCTCTGGGGGTTGAGCATGTTGTGCAGAACGCAGAAGCAAACACTCGTTTAACACCTGAAAAACACTGTCCTCTCCTTGGATGAAGGTCTCTCACTACTACTAGATTAACGGAGGATATGTTGCCTTCACGTTCTGTCGGAAATAAGGTGAGCGCTGAGATAAACGACCCAAATCAGCGTCAAATTCAAACGTATGACCACAGCGGGCATGCAAAATGTATGCGACTGGGATCATAGAAAGTAGCACGTAATGTATGTTCAGATATGTATTTGGTTTAGTCTATAATGTCATGGGTTTGCTGGGAAAGTAATCATCCGCCATACATGTTTACCTCTGTGAAGTGTATCTTTGATTATTTTTTAAATAAATGTATCACATTGTTAAATAGTATTTTTGATTCTACCCCTTCAATCCCTCTCTCAAAAAACTAAAACTGAACATTTTAACCTTTTGTTTTTTTGCTGTTGTATTGTACTGCATTGATTATGCAGCACGTGCAAGTTCTCCTCTTCATTCTGCCACTGGGGCTAAAAGCAGTTGCGTGCTGCTTGTCATTTTAAGAAACATCCAAAATCAAATACATGTGTACTGACTGATGCATTTTGTTATTAATTCCGAACAAACCACTATGAGAGTAATGCTCTTTACGTGAACCACGTGAATGCAGCATTAAACTGGTCACACATTCACAATTAACCCACTAGTCCGATAAAGCGCCACACGTCATACTCTGAAAACCACGCCCACTTCAGGGGAAAACAATCCGCACCACAGCATGCAACCAAGGGCTGAAACACAATGCTACATAAATACAATAGATTATAGCAAGTTAAAGGATTGTTTTAAAAACCCTGTGTACCACCGGTGCAGTTGATAACTAAAATGATGATGGCACAAGTGCATAGCTTTCAGATTTATCCACATTTCACTATAACACAAGTTGAATACTGTCAAAAGTAGGCCTATAACAAACCTCTGTACTGGAAGATGGATCTGTATCATTTTAACAACTGTTAAAATGATATAATGAAATGAAATTGAGTTATGGTGCTCCCATTTTAATTTAGTATAAGACTCCCATAAAGTTTGGGACTTCAGAGAGATTTTGGACAAAACATGCGTGGACTGCATATCTCTAATACTGTATATGGGTTCTTGCCTTCAGGTGAGAAGGCCTCATCTCAAAATGGCTGATGGAAAATAGAGGCCACAGGATCTGGATCCTCCAAAGTCCAAATTTATAAACCAAGTAGGCCTACATCATAAACATATTTAGAGATGCACTAACACATTACTGGTTTTGAGAGGCATCGAGTGGCAAATATTTGAGATTTTATCAAATTAACAGTCCAAATAAGACGGTAAATGGACTGCATTCATATTGCACTTTTCTACCTTACCTACAAAGAGCTTTACAATTTGTTTCTCATTAATCTAAACACATTCGGGTTTATTGTCTTGCTCAAGGAAACTTTGTGATTAATTGGACGACGTGCTCTACCTTCTGAGCTACAGCCGTCATGAGAACACGGGATCAGTGATTAAACATGCATACATGTCAGTAATCAGGAGAGGATTTATTAAACAGCACAAAAGTCTTGATACTTCCACATGTACACAAAATCATAAATATCCTCCAAAACCAAAGTTACACCCTCCTTCCTTTAACGGGATCCAAGTCATTATTTCATTGCGATAAACCAGATTATATAAACCACATATTAATAAACCATTTACACTTGAACTGAACAATCTACAGTATTAAGACACAAAGATGTTAGACAGTCACTCTTTAGAGTCAAAACCAAAAGTAGATTTTTCATTACTCCCGGTTATTGTAGATATAAAAGAAAGCCTACGCAACTTGATTTGCTATTTACATGTCTTCTAAAAACTGTTCTTTACACTCGGGTGTGGAAGGGGCACCAAAATCAAAAACCTTAAGCGTTTGTTTGACAAGCAGAATATTATCAAAATGGGAAGTTGGATTCTTCACATGAAATAAATGCATTCAGTTTTATGAGAAATGTATTTATATACAGTTTAAACTGATAAAAACCACAGGCCTGAAGGAAACTATGAGGTCTTTTTTTTCCTGCAAGGAAGCGATTACAAGTTCTGATGGTGCACACTGTCCTGCTTCCCGTTTCTTCCTGTCACACCATATCATGGGTTATCGTCGCTTGCTGCTACAGCATGCTTGTGTTTAAATCCCATCCCAGATGCTGAGACAGTGGGGTCGACTATTGATGTGCTCCTTCTTATGAGGATGTATATTTGCTGTCATATTTGCCATCTCTGCACTTACTTCCTGACACCATGTGGGATAGATAAGAGGCCATAAATAATACCAACACCCTTCTTGGATTTGACCACTTTTACAACTGGAGTTGTTGTAAAAGTGGTCAAATCTGACCAAAAATGAACACAGCATAAAGCCCCAAACTTGCTCTGCAAATATGCTATGAATTCACGCATCGTGTTGGATCAGATGTTAGTGGTGGAACGAAGAGTGCTCCAAACAGTCACCAACAGATTAACGTAATCCTGTCTTCTAACAGATGTAAGAACTCTGCTGTTCCACCTTCTCAGGTATACAACACCTCTGGTTGAGTACGCACAGCCGTGCCAGGTTTCATTTGCATATGTTGGACATTGTCATTTGCATCTGCATACTTATGTAGGGTATGCGTTTGTGTAAGATGCAGTAGAGGTCTTCACAGGTCCAACATTCTGGACCAAATTCCAAACATTCTGGTGGTTCCAGAATAAACAGGCAAATACACAGGAATTAAATACACAACCCTCTACTTGCACACTTCGATTATAAATCAGAATTGATAAGGGTATATTGACATTGACAGTATCAGAACTTGACCCCACCCGACATGATTATAGCCCGACCCGATAAAGAATGTTTGAGGCAGATACCAACACAAACATTTGAAAGTAATTATGTGATTAGAACATTTACGCTTTGATTCTAACCCTTTAAAAAGGTTTTTTTTAAGCCAAGTGTTTAATATATGTCATGAGCAGGACATTTTACAGTGTAAAAATAAATGTGTCAGTACTCAGTCTTCATTACATAGTTTGTCCGTCAGTTTCCAAGTGTGAACTTGTGAAGACCTCTACTACATAGTAAAGACCATCCCGATCATGTGACCACCTTCTGCCTCCCGCCCCCTTTATTTAACCTAGAATCTGTTTGAGGCCGATGTAAGAAATAAATAATAAAACAAAAGTCCATCGACTGTTACCTTTCCATATTTACCAAATCAGTTGAGCATAAGTGAGTCTTTTCTGTACGTGTTGGGTTTAGACTGATGTAACGGTTTATCAATAATTACATTCAACTAAAATCATCTACTGACTGGGATCAATATGTTGGATTTATTCTACAGCTTTAAGTTTCAGTCCTTGAAAGTAATGAAACTCTCCAACCACTAACCAACTTGAAATGGTTTCATTAGTTTAGCTTTTTAAATTGTGTACTTGTGTCCCATGATAGTCTAAAATTGGCCTTCGAAACCCAGCCACAACTTTTATCTCCAACTACCAGATAAAAACACCATTGACATTGGGGCTTAATACGTCATTCCGTTAAAAAGCAACTCAAAAAGTGGAATTTATCTAGTTTCAGAGTAATATATTAAAAAAGAAAAAACAGTGTAAATGAGAACTCTTTCAAAACACAAAAATTAAGGGTTTCAAATGTGGAAATCTCAAGTCTCGATGAGAAATATCAATTATTACTGCATTTTAAGGCCTCAACACATCAGTTGCTCTGTCCTTAACCTGTTCAAGAAAGATCATTAACACCAACGTAAATGCATAAATCATCTCTTCAAATATAGAAACAAGCCATGGCCAAACTGCACTAAGAAGACCTAGAAAGAAACATAAATAAATACTATTATTGAAAGACTCAAGGGGTTACAATATTAAGGCAATGCAGTGGCATGTTCTTGGTGTTTTCTCTCATGGAATTCTGGACATTTAAAAAAAAAAAAAAAAAGCAAAGATCACTCAATTAAATATACTCATCATTTGCATGTGAACAAAAAAACAACCTTCTTTAGGGTTTATGCATCTAGAAAAGCTGACAACATTTTCTCTGGCTTCAGCTGTACACCCTGCCCGTCACAGTGGCACTGGACCCAACATCCTTGCCCTGCCCCCACAGCAAACTGCAGGAGTAACCTCTTACAGCATATATCCCCCAGTACAGTCAGTGCAATGCTCAAGGTTGCCTCAAACAAAGGAATAACAATCCCATGACTTGTGGGCAGCTAACATGGCGGGCGATGTGGCGAAATGAAATAAAACAACTTTATAGAATAAAAAATAAAAATAATAAACTCATTACATGACAAGGGAGAAATAAGAAGGGATTAAAGACTGTGTGGTCCAGAGGATAGGTCACACCTCACTCTAGTGGATGTAGGCTCTGTAGACAGCAGATATATCATTGTCTGACTGGTCCAGTGCCTTAGCCCTCTTGTAGACCTGCAAAGGAACAGCAGGGAAATACATGTTCAGTAGTATTGCTTCTATTGTTATTTGAGAATTAATTTGTTTGAAAAGATGCAGTATTTTTTTTATGCAGTATTTATGCAGTATTATGGTAAATTATGCATTTTCTGTACACTGCCAAAACACAACAATCTACCAATTATTTTGTGAATTAATCAAATCAGCCTGCAGAACATTAGAAAATGGTAAAATAAAAAGAGGAGCATCACAACTCCCACCTTCAAAAGTCTTATTTTGTCAGAACAACGAGCTAACAATGTTTATTTTACAATTACAAAACAAAGAAGAGCAGCTAATCCTCACAGAGAATTGGCAAATGTTTGGCCTTTTTGCTTTAAAACGGTTGGAACTCTGATGGAATTACTACTTTGGAATGAATTGTACTGAAGACAACAGGTAAGTTGTACCTCATTGGCAGCTGCAGCCATTGGGGTTGGATGGTTGGCCATGTCGCCCATGGAGATGGCTAGCCTCAGGTCCTTCTGAATATGTTTCAAATAGTAGTCTGGCTTAAAGTTGCCCTGTAAAATATCTGGATGAGGCAGAAAGAAAGGTTTTATTAGCATAACTTCAAACATATTTTACAAATGTTTGTTAGAAATACTAGGAATACTGTTCATGTAACCACTGTTCTATAGCCACAAACTCAACATTTTACCATTTTAGATATCTTTACCAAGTTAAATACAGTTAATAAAGACAACCAGTGAGCAAGGTTTAGGTAAGTCAGTAAACAAATGAGTTAAAACTTCCTTTGTGAGGACATACTTTGGCATTTCTGGTCCACAAAGGTGCTTGCCATCTGGCCCTGGCACAGGATGTCCAGGAAGGTCTGCTGTGATTGGCCTGTGGCCTGCGCCAGGGTAAGCCCCTCTGCAATGGTGGCCATGAAGCTGCCCTGCACCATGTTGAGGATCAGCATCATCCTAGCTGCATTACCTGCTTCACCTGGGAACACATACACACGCATTTATAAATACATAAAAATATGCAATGTGACGGTCTCCACATGACAATCTTTGCTTAGTGCAAAGGCTGGAAACAGGTGGAAACCTACCTGGTTCTGTCCACGGTAACAAAACCCCTACCAGCACCTCTAAACGTGTTTCATTACATTAATGAGTGTAGAAATGACAAATCGCCATTTTACAGAAGGTCATGTGCCAGGCTATTTCTTGGCAGAGATCCGGAACTCTCTGGAGTCTCTGCCAGTTGCCTAGCAACTCCACAGAGCCAAGAAATATCTAAGAAGTTGTTTGTGTTCATGTTAATCTTTGTTAAAACTAGTGGGGGAATCCAACAGTGAACCCTGTACACACTACATACCCAGGAAGAAGGAGGTCTTGCCCATGGCCTGGAAGCAGCTGCTGCAATCCTCGTAGACTGTTCTATCCCCAGCTGCCAGGATGACCAGCATCCCATCGTTTGAGAGCTGCTGGCTTCCTGCCACTGGGGCCTCCAGAAAACGGCCGCCCCGCGATGTAATCACCTTACATTGAAACATTGAATAACCATTTAATACAGAAATACTTATACTACCCCAATGATGATAACTGCTACTACTGCATGTATTTCAGATGGAGAAGAAAAGCCACAATCATTGTGTTTGTTTGGAATAGTTCCCGATGGTAAACAGCTTTAAACTCCATGCATATTTGAATAATGCATAATTTTTTACTTTTGTATTTGTGGCTACGTCCGTGTGGCTGCGTTGCATTGGTGTATACCTGTGAGAGTTCTGTGATGGTCTCTGGGTCTACAGTGGACATCTCTACGTAGCATTTGCCGGGCCTGATTCCCTGCAGCACTCCACTGGGTCCCAACACCAACTGGAGCGAGACAAAAACAAATGCACAGATTTTTAAAAAAACAATAAGCGAGTGATTCACACTTGCACAGGAAGCCATTTACTGGGCTGAGATGGTACTCACATCCCTGGCAGCCTTTGGGTCAGAGACGCAGGAGAAAGTGATGTCACACATGGAAGCCACCTCTGCAGGAGTCCGGCCTAATCTGGCACCCTCCTGGATGAACAGGTCACACTGGAACACACAAGGGGCAGCAGCCAATACATGAGACTTCTATGGTTTGCAAAGATATGCAACATAACATATTTTTTTATTACAAATCAGGTGTGTGGCCAACCTCTGGAACATATAATGTAATGCTGATTGGTCACATATTTATTGCAGAATTGTCCCGTGACTCATTTTTGAGAAACTGTCTGTCTGTCCTCTCTACAGCCTGACATGAACCAACTGTTTTTTTGTGTGTGCGTCTTTCATTACGTAGAACATGAAAGCTACCGCTACTGCCGTGTGACTGAAGCGCTTCATTTTTAGTGTACCACACTGGCTGAATGGCTAAGTCTATAGTGGCTATAGTAAACTATTTGACCTCATTTATAAACATGCAAGTGGTCAAATTTGAAGACAATGAACATCAGCCGAAAAAGATTATCAGAAGTTTCATATGAAATATATTATCACCAGTCAAACAGTGCAGCAGGTCACTGAGGTAATGAGACCTCATTCAATAGTCAGTGACTGTTGCATTACAGTACCTTTTCTGCTGTGCGGTTCCACACTGTGACAACATGACCCATTTTCAACAGGTTAGAAACTATACCGCTCCCCATCAGTCCCAGACCCAGGAACCCTATCCTGAAGGACAAAGTCCAAAAAGAACAAACCTGAGCAACAATGAATAAAATAATTCATATGTCTGTTAGCTAAAGAGAAGAGACCATTAAGGTTAGCAATAACATCAATAACAGTAATCAGTGTTAAGCTTGTGATCTGTGCTTTCGGTTCAGGTTTAGCAAGTCCTATAGATAATGGCTTTCTTAATGCTGCAGAGAGGAAGTGTGAATACCTTTTATCTGTGGGTGTGATGCTGCCATTGATGGCTGTGCTGTCGGCTGCTTGGATAGATGTTGACCCAGTGTCCTGCGATCAAACGCAACACTGTCAATCTCGTACTGAAGGGAAAGTGAAGCCTTTGCTATGCAGTATTTATCAAACCAAATATATTCCTGAATTTAGTTATTGAAAACACTACAGTTTAAGATCTAATTGTAGAAGTTAAAATGAATATCAAAGTAAATCCATAAAACTAGTTACTTCACCTCTTCAATGATCTTCAGGCGCTTGCTTATGGGTTCCATTGATGAGGCTGGCTGTGGGCAGTGAGGAAACAGGCAGACAGGTGACCAATTACCTCTACACATGCCACACCACAATGCAAAGTTCATATCACATTCACTGTATCTAAAGTAAAACAAACTACGCAATTACAAAATGATCTAGTTGGATAAAACAGCTACTAACAAACAGATTTTAATGCAGATCAGTCACATCTAGGAGACCCCTGCTCAGTATCTGTGGCCATATTGTGTATTGAGTTGGTGTATTTGATTAGCGCATCACTAAAAGGCCTTTACACACGTGACAAATTAACAGGAAAATCATAAACTATTCATACTGGCAGTGATGCTAATTTGCGACAGTTGCAACACTTGTTCAATTAAAAAGGTTTGAATAGATTTGTGCCAGCAAAATGATGGATTCAACGTTACTCTATTTGTTGTGTTGTTTCCTTTTAACGAAATGCTTCAGTGTCTTAGAGTTCCCTCTGGTAAACAGTTGCAGTGTATATGTGTAGGGCTTTGTTTGTGAAGGGAAAGGAAGGATGGAATGGATCCGACACGTTCACGACACTACAGAGATCAGACATCAAAAGCTCACGAAAAATTAGAAACTCAAACAGATAACAATACCAGGAAAACAGGAGACAATATTATAGGGTGTGGGCGTCAAAATACTGAACCATGCTTCCTCTTACCTTCTCAGACTGGCTGAGCAGAAAGTGATGGAAATGTGGGTCGTCCTTCACAGGCTGCAACAGAATAAGAGTTCATTGTGACAGTGTTCTCTTTGCATTTAGTCGACTATGCCGACACAGCAGAGCTCCCATCGTGGGCCTTTAACAAACTGCCATAATTGTCTGGTAACAAATTTGGGAGCGATTCCATCCATTTTGCCCCGGAGTGTTAATGATGAAACACTAATTAAAATTCTCCTAGATACTGTACATTTTAAAATGCTCTTTAAACTTTACAATAGAGCAGAAACTCCATAGTCAGTGAGAACCCTGTAGGTGTTCAGCTGCTGCACAAATGATTCAAGTTCAAACAACATCTGCACGTGAGCCACATTAGTTGACTTTTACTCACAAAACAGAGCAAGAAGAACACAGCTGGCTATTCAAAAGAACTAGAGCTGTGCCAATAACAGTTTTCACACCTGACACAAATGCATATGCTTTATATAATGTACAGGATGACTAAGGGACTATTACAGAGGAAGTCCCTCTATTTGTTACTTTACAGTTCCACACTGATCACCAGCTAATATTCCCCAGCCAGGAGTTGAAAAAGGAATGTAAAAAAAAGGTAATGAAAACATAATGCGTGAGCAAGAGTACACACATTTCTTTTGCAGTTTATCTGTAACAGAATGGCTTAGTCTGCCTTCTCTGAAACTTTGACTTTTGATTTTCAATGCTGCAGGTACAGAACACCTCTATTAATATGATGAGCTCAACCCACAAAGCCAGTCACTGACTGATTCTCTGCATGCAAGTGGAAACCATACGACCAGTTAGCCTTCACAATCCCATTTTGGCGTGCAAACAAAAATAAATCTTTGCTGTTGAATAGGTTTCTGAAAGTAATAAAATATGATTATTACATTTCTAGCAGGCATATATTATATTCAATATGTTGCAGTATTGTAGAGGAAATCGAGAGAATGACAAGTGAAACCACTTGCTCACTGCATTGTACTAAAGGACACACCAACTACATTCAGAAAAGTTACAAATCAGGGGGATACACCGTTTCCTCTACAAAAAACAATTACAAAAATACTGTGTCCTTTTGGACTCTCAGTATATCACTGTATGCCTTTTGTGGTATTCCAAAGTTGTTGCTCGGTACCTGCAGCAGCGAACTCGCCATTTTGGGGAAATGTTTCCACTGACATATAGGTTAGCAGTTCATGACTCAACTTTTATTTACTTCAGAGCATTACATTCAGAGAAGTCATCAACCCTGGTCCTGAGGAACAGGTTGGCTTTCATTACTACCAGACATTCTAGAAAGCAGAAGATGATCACACATTTCTGAGTCAACTGAATCAAACCTCAGCCTCCTTTTGAGCCTCCACATGCAGAGTTGGTGACCATCTCAACAGCACACACCAAACAAACAACAAACAAACAGTTTCAGTAGTCAAGAGTGAGCACCAAACAGGTCAGAAGGGAAAGGTCTGCAGTTGCTGGTGATTAAAGCCAAAGCTTAAGGTCAGGTAGAAGAACAGCAAGGCAAGGGCAGGCTTGTTGGGAAGAGGGGGGGTTCACCTACACTGCTTTCCCATTTGAATCCTGAGCCAGGTCCAGCCCCCAGCCTCTCAATAGTGGACGGCTCGGGGTCAGAGTCAGTTAAGTCCTTAAGGATGAGAGAGACACATTTTCACCTTCTAAATCAAAAGGTGAATTTGTAGAGGTCCATGTCTGCAGTAGTGAGGAATGCTTTTCTGTCGTATACGGAGGAGACAGTGTTGAGAATCATAAATAAAAATTCCTTCACCTCCACTGTATTGGAATGGAGACAGAAATCTCAGATATATACACATCTCAAAACCTGGATGAATAAAATCAAACTGATCAGCATAGATAGCACTTGAGGTAAACGAGAAGATACGTTAATTGTAATTTGGGTGAATCGATGCCAGACTTGTGGTAATGTAACATTAGCTCCACAGCCTCTGCTGCTTGACATTTCCTACCTGAAGGTGACATAAAATGGAGGTGGAAACTCCAGGTTTATGAAGAGAAGTTGATTAAAGAACTTGAATGATAGGAGGGTTAGGCAAACCAGACACTGAATACATATCACTATGAGGACAATTATCATGCTCAACTTCAAAAACCAAATGCAAATACAATAAAATGTAGAACTAAAACGTGATGAAACATAACAGAAATTAGGGAAATTGAGGACACCAAATGCAATGCTAAATAAAACTCATTAACTGCAGATACCCAGCTTGCAAACTGCAACAAAAAAGTAAGTGCGGGACTGGCCTTAATTAATTGGTTGTGGGACAGCACGGAAGAATTGGCAGAGATATTGATCATCTGTTAGGTTTGTGTGAACATGACATAAGTTTACATGTCGACGGGGAAGCAAGAGCAGTCAGTGGCCCTGACTGGCTTCCTGCGTTTTTAACCACTTCGCAGTTTTTTCAAGGTGCATAGCACGCATTGTAGTGCAATGCACTTTATCTGGTTTGATCTTTCCATGTTTCTTGCAATGTTTGGATGTGTGGCATATCCCTACTTCAGACTGAGAAATCTTCTCCTCTTAATTTGGTTTCTAACTGCAGACTCAATCTCCGTGAACGACCTCCTCTACAAGAATACTAATGAGGACCTGGAAATCCGGATTGTCCTGGTCAATACAGATGGCAGAGGAAATTTGTGGTTGTTGTGATGTGACGTCATATTTGCATGACCAATCACAACCACCAGCACTGCAGGTCACCACTGACGGTACATAGAATTTGGATTAATCATTATCCTCTGAGCAGTGCCAGGAACTTTTCCTCAAAGCGGATGGAGAGCAGTGGAAACAAAAGCAGGACCTGAAAAAATGGGACCGTTTACAATTGACAAAGAGTAGACTCAACAAGGTAAAGTTGTACCTGTTTTTGCCATTATGACGCCGCAATACCTAATGTAGCAGGCCATCACTTTTAATTGTAAACCACTGAATGCACATCGCGGGGTTTAGTGGAGACAATTTGATCAGATTGCATTTGCAGTGAAAGCTGATGCCTGGTTTTTGAAGGTGAACAGGATTAGAGATCACATTCTCAAGTTGACATTTCCTCCTGACAATCAAAGGATTGTATGGCTCAATGCACCAAGGAGGGACGAATGGGCTTCAGAACTTTACCCGTCTGTAAATATCTCTTTGCTTCACTTGTTCCAGTCTTTTTTTTTTTTGCTGTGTGCTGGGTCTTTTCTAAATGCCATATATTTTGAGTAAGACTCTTTATATAGCTTGACAGGACAAAGTTCTAGCTCGTCAGTGACCTACTGACCTTCTCAGAGGGGTCCTTCAGGGCACTGAGATCCTCATCATCCTCCTCCAGTATTTTCAGTGGCTTGTTGGGTGTCTTCTTTCCTTTTGAGTCTCCTTTGCCATCTGAGTTCTGTTGAAAACACAGTTTATCATTTTGTGCTGCTGTTTTTTTATGCCAAGACAGCTCTCAATAGTCTGACAACTGTTTGAACGTAGGATGGTTCTAAAATAGCAGGTTACATGTACACTGAGCAAAGGGATAAGTGATTTCCCAGATGTTGACTGCACTTTCTGGTGGGCAGATAGCCTTAACAGAAACCATGTGTCCATCTGAATAAAAGTTACTGGATTGTGTTATAGAACATCCCCTCACCTGTTCTTTCCCCTTTGCTTTCTTTAGGAAGTCTTCCACTGCATCAACCGCCTGCTGGAAGCGCTTCCCTTTATTTATCTTGATCATCTCCTCTTTGTGGGCATGGTAGGGCTTCAGTTGTTCTACTTTGATCCAGGCACTGGACAGGCACACAGAAACTTTTAGACATTTGATAGAGAAGGGAAATTAGTCAGAACAGGTACCAAACGATGCACACTTACTGGTCTTCAGTTCCAAAGAACTTCACAAAATGACATTTTTTGCCCCTGGGCTTTTTCAAGTCCTTGGGAGGGCTTACTACCTGAAATGTAAATAAATACAGTAGTCCAACATTAGCATGACATTTCTCATGCAAATGTACCAATCTATTCTGCTTTGAACCGGCCATTAGCACATTTTCACTCCTTACCTTCCCAGGCCATGGTGGGTAACGACCAAGCTTCCCCCTGAAAGAAGAGTTCTACATTTAGCATGGGTATACGTCTTTCTTGCTAGTACAGAGTACACATTACAACATGCACCTTGGATCGGATGATTCCGATGCTGGCTCAGGTCCAATTTTGTGATAAGACAGGAGCAAGCTATTGCTGTCAGGGCTCCCAAACTGTGGAATGCACTCATGTAGAGATACAATCATTTACATCTGCATCCACTTTTAAAACACTTTTTAGGATGACAATTTTATAAAAAGGTCCCAATGTTATGCATCAGTAGATGTAGATACATATGTTTGTCTGCATACATAAAGCCACTTTACTATTACATTGTTATTGAGTGAAAACCGCAGCATTGTGAAACAGGTCAACTATATTAAGATAGTAGAATACAGAGAATTGACAAAATAGCAAAACTTTTACAGCATAATACAATGGAAGTGTAATGATACCTAATCTAGTGAGGCCACTTTCATTACGTTGAGGCTGTCAGAGGTGTTAATAAATTATTATCCCATTTTCAGTCAGTGGTGATAGGATTCTACTTCTTTTCTCTTAGTTTGCCATTATGTCCTCATAGTTGTAGAAATATTTCCTCTTGACACATGACATGATTTCGCAGGTGAATGCAATTTAGTAGTGGCCTCGTTTTACATTTAAGACAGCTGGCGAAGTAAAACAACAGTAAACACGATTTTAAAAGCAGATGTAGACTTAACCAGAGAAAACAATTAGGCTGGTTGTATTTCTGGTAATAATGTTTCTGAAATGTGTCGATTAATAGGATCTTAGAACAAATGCATTAATATTTCGTAGTGCGTGTAGCTAATATACAGGGCAACTATGCAGTTTCTTGAGTAACGTTATGTATTGTAATTATGCAATGCTGATAACATAATGAGAAACGCAAACTGTAGCTACAAGTCAACATGAGACGACCAAGAAAATCATCCATCTGGGTTAAATGTAACTAAATGCAGACTCTACGGTGAACTTGTAAATCATTATAGATAAACGGCCGCAGGTTGCAGAGAAAGAGGAGCCGCAGCTAACACGGAAGACGAGCAGCTCCTGACGGTAAGTTAGCGAGATATTCGCTCATGCTACGGTGCTAGCTAAACTCGATACAGACAACACCATTTATACGACATTGAAAACTAAGTATATTTGGCAAAGCTGGAAAAAAACTCGTCGGTACATAAATAAAAAAATGTAAAAGACTGGGTTGTATCTCGTTGCGGTCTAAACCTTTTCTGCACCTTATCAGTTAGCTATCAGCTAACGACGGCTGCTGGCTGAGTCAGCTTTGCTAGGAATTTGTTTGGGTTGACCATCAACTAAGTACCCGCACACGTCCACCAATTACGTCTGGTTAACACCAGCATGAAACACTCACCGTAAACTAACAAATAAAACACTACGTATGCAACGTAAGATCGTTTAGCGTTGGACAATGTTTAAAGGTTATCTCACCACACCAGGTCCCCAATCCTCAGATGCACCGTCGCCATCTTACAACTTAAATAAAACGTCGCACTGGATGAGGGGAAGAAAAACACACACCCACTCATCACATGAGGACAGGCCCTTCCTCTCGAGGGGACATCCGCTGTTGTGTTTATCTTCTTTGCGTAATGTTGAAAACTGCTTTCTAACAAGCCTGAACATATGCAATATGCAGTATAACGCTAAATATATTCCATGCGAAGAACCAAACGTCAAAGAAAAGGAAATGACTCTAACGTCAAACCGAAAATAAAAACAGATAATATGGTAAATCTACGTGCATTGACAAATAAATGAGTTTATTTATATTATATGGTTCATATTATATTTTTAACTTAATATTTAATGCGCTTTAATTTAAAATAACCCATTTCTGTATATGTAGGTTGGTTCTATGTTCAGCCCTTTTTTTAAGGACTTACTGCCACCCATTGGTGGGAGGTCGACCACCTCTCTGGGTATATTGGTATGTTAAAACGTTATGTTATGTTATTGGTATTGTAAAAACAATAAGATTATCATCTTATTGTTTTTATTATTTTCTTTTCTTTATTTTTCAAAAATGTCTTTTTGGGCATTTTTGCCTGTAAAATGACAAGAAGTGCAGATAATCCAGCGCATGCATTCTGGTCTTGCACTGAGCTTGACAACTACTGGGCAATGTGTTTTAAAGTATATAGTATGTATTTGGTATAGCAGATGCAACTTTGGGTTTAAAAAGCAGTCTCTCATCATTGCATTCACGTCACTGTTGGCCTATAGGAGAATTGTGTTGAGCATTTGTTGTTGTGTTGGATGGAGGCCTATGATGGTAGTTGGTGATTTGCTTTATTGATTACTGGAACCTCACAGGATGGATGATGCATGATGCCCGGGAGGAGTGTAGAAGAATGGCTGTGAAAATATACACTTGTGCTTGTAAAATTCTGTTTCGTGAACACATCCGCTGCCATTCTCATTATTAGCATTATTAGCATTTCCTGCTAGTGAAACTACAGCAGCTCTATAGGTGCACGGCCATCACTAATTAGAGCTGATCTCATTTTATCAATGTGTTCTACTTAGATATACAATGCTTTGTGTTGAACGTCCATCATCAAAATATAGCATATATAATTAAATGTTTATGTTCCTCAGTAATGCAATTAAAATGTATACATATGTTTCACCATAATAAGATTACACACAAAAAATCCATAACATTTTTGCAGTTTGATTTGACTTTATTGAAGCTTACAGAGCACACATCAATTACAGTAGACCTGGGAAAAACCCACAAATAAATGAGACATTTAGTACACATGCAAATTTCAATGGCAATAACAAATCATGATATGCAAAGATATGTTCTGTATTATAGTACCCAGTGTAAGAAATGAAATCCCAGCTGAGCAAACTCTTCCTACCACGTAAAATGTTATGTAGCTGGCTGTAATAATAGTAATATCAATCCAAATATTTATGCCAGTAAATACTTATAGCAAATAAATACATAGTGCATTTAGGAATCATGGATAAAGTAATGCCAAGTCACCATAGTAATAAAGTCAGAATGGAAGCACAATAAAACACAAGGAGATTGTTACACAACTTGTAGAAACAAATCTAAAATGTGCTTTCTTAACATGTTTGCATTTACTGGTTCTTGCCCGACACCATGACCCCAAACTCCTGGATGGCAATTTCTTTGTTTATGTACTGCTGAAGCTGGCGATTTGTGATGTGCCCGAGACGCAACGCGTCATCGATGGAGAACTTTTTCCCTGATTTTCTGTCGTGAAGAACGGAGGATTCTCCTTTGGGGCCCTTGACCGTGATCTCCTCCCAGTCACACTCCTGGCTCTGCAGGTTGACGAACATCTTCCAGTCAATCAGCCCTAGTTTGTAGGCCTCTTCTGGCCGCATCTCTTTGCCTGTATCTGGGTCGATGACCACGATAGACCTACGAAGATGGCTCTCCCTCTGTTCCTTCTTCATTCTCACTGCCACCAGGTTCTTCTGAAGCCTCTCGATCTCCTCATCCTTCTGGGTGGTTATGCCTCTGAGCTCGGCTAGTTCCCTCTGTAGTGAATCAAGTCTCAACTCCAGGTTCTTTCCATCCTCCCTTGGTGCAGACTCAGTGATAAGACGAGTCTCTTTGCTGGTGATCTCGATCTCGGACCGAAGCTTGCGGATCTCATTCTGCAGCCTTTGGTTTTCTTGCTGCAGACGGCTGCTTTCATCACGGATGTAGTGCAGTTCTTTAGAAGATTTCGTGTTTGAGAACTCCATATCAGAGAGCCTGGAAGTGAGGGTGGCAAACTCCTGGTCAAGTTCTCGCCTTCTCCTTTTCTCCTCTTCCAGAGTCCTCCCTAGGTTCTCAATCTCAATCTCAGCCTCTGGGTCCCTTTCAACTTGCACCTTCTCAGTGCGGACAACTCTTTCCTTCACATCTATCTTCTCCAGGGTGATCTGCTGCTGGATGAGGGCATTCAACTCTTTTTCAAGCAGAGTGCGTTTGTGCCTCTCTTCATCAAGCTGTAGTCTGAGGATGGAGTGTTCCTTCTCCTGTTGGGGATCCTGCTGCAGGACTACCTTCTGTTTGACAGTCACCTTCTCGCGGTTCTCTTTGTCGCGGATCTCCAGCTCATTAAGTCTGACCCGAAGCCTTTGGATCTCCAATTCTGCATCGCGCCTTGCCCTGCGCTCACGTTCCAATTCTTCCAGTTGCAGATCCAGGTCAGCCTTTTGTCTCTGCAGTTGGTAGAGCTCTGTTTTTAGGTTCTCCTTTTGTTTCTGCTCATTGCTGATGTTTTGTGAGAAGGTCTCACACTCTGATCTGAGGAGAGGATCTTCTTCCATCTTGACCACTTCTCGCTGAACAAACTTCTCGCGGACCTGAGACAGATCAATTTTCCTCAGTCTGATCTTCTCTTCTTGGATTGACCGTTCTCCCTCAAGTTCAAGGCGTTTTTTCTGTTCATCCGCCAGTTTCCTTTTGAGAGTCTCAATTTCCTCCTTAGTCTTGGGGTCTTCTCTGTACTGCAGCACTTCATTGACCACCTCTTTAGTCTGCACTTGAGGTTTGGTGTCCTTCCATCTTTGAATTTCATCACGAAGTTGGCGGATTTCCATCTCAGATTTCTCAGTCTGGTGGGTTTTATCTACGATTTCATTGCGAAGTCTCTCCAGTTCTCTTTCAGTCTGTGGATCTGTCTTGTATTTGATGACTTCTTTGATGGTCTCTTTAACCTCCACTTGAGGTCCTCTGTTCCTCAGCATGGTATGCTCATCCTGCAGGGATCTAATCTGGAGCTCTGCATCTTTATAGCGCCTCTGTTGCTCTACAAATTCAAGACGGAGATTGGCCACCTCATTCTCAGCTTTGGGGTCTGGGCGGACAATCTCCCGCACCTTCTCTTGAATAACAACCTTAGACTTCTCTTCCTCTAGACTGGTAATTTTTCTCTGGAGGTCAGCCTTTTCTCGCTGTAATGATCTTCGTTTGGCCTTTTCGTCTTCATACTGCCTTCTGTGGTTTTCTACCTCCCTTTCAAAGGCAACATCTTTCTCTACCTTCAGCACCTCTTTGATGGAAATCTTCTCCTCTGCCATCGCTTTCTCCTTCTCCATCCTTCGGAGCTTATCCTGAAGAAATTGCAGTTCATCCTCCAGCTGCTTCCTGCCATCCGTTACCTTCTGCTTCCTGTCAAGGAGCACCCGGTACTCTGTTTCAAGTTGGGGATCATTCTGGACTTTGATCACCTCCTCCTCAGTGATCACCTCCTGTTCCTTGTTCTTCTCCTCAGCCAAGAGTGTCACCTGCTTTTGTATCAGAATCAGCTCATTGTCCTTCGTCAACTTGTGCCTCCTTAGCTCATCCAGTTCCTCCCGAAGCTTGCGCATTTCCTCCTCCTGACCACGATCTCTTTCTATACGCAGGACCTCCTTGACTGTGTATTGCTGTGCCCCTTCTTTGATTTCTGTATCAAGGCCACGCAGCTTTAACTTTAGTACCTCAAGGTCATTCTCCAGGACATGGGTTGTGCGGCGCTCCTCTGAGAGTTTCTGCTGGACCTTATGGACTTCCTCATCCAGTTGGGGGTCAGGAACCTTTTTGATCAACTCCTTCTTGACAATTGTGTCCTGGGGCCTCTGCCCTTCAAGGACATAGATGTCAGTCTGGATAGTCTCAATTTCTTTCTCTAGCTGCTCCCTCCTCTGGATCTCATCTTCCAGCCGCTTCTTAATTCTCCAAGGCTCTTCTCCTGGGGCAGCAGCATTGACTGACTTGACATTTGTAGACTGGATCATAGGGATCTCAGGTTGCTATAGAAGTAAAAAAAAAAGTTATTGTTGTTGTTTTGTAATGTTATTATGATTATGATTATTATTGTCAATATTGTGAAAATGTTTCACCTGATTGAGAAGACCTTGAGTGAACTCCAGATTCTGAAGCCTTTGCTTATTCACAGCATTCACCTCAGTAAACTTAGCCTCAATAGCAGATTCCTGTCAACAGCAAAACACAGAAAGCACAGAGAGTAAATCCTTAGTTACTTCAGTGGTTCACTATTATAAACTATTAACATTAATTCATAAAAAAGAAGCAAAGATTAAAGGACAGTTCAAAAATTAAACAGAATTTGTGTAGCAGAATATTTTAATTCCTTATTTTCAAGTTAATCCTCTTGTTAATTTGCCTTAGTTACTACATCTAGTTTGATATTATGAAAAATAGTGGTTGAGGGAATAATGGATTATATCTATTCCTAATAGTATCTCAATTTTTTTAATAAACATGAATAATTCTTTTTTTAATATATCTGTTTTTTGCCTTGAAATAAAAATGTTGTGGTTTTCACAGATCATGAAGGAAGTAGAAGCACCCCTTGCCAATCTATATACAACTGCAGATAAAAAGCAATTATGTCCACAGACACTCACCAGTTTATTTCCCTTCAGCTGGGAATATTTAGGGTCAAAACTAGAGGTACCTAAGGATTTGCAACCAGAGCGGTAATTTATGTGTAACATTTAGAAGAAAAAAAGGTGGATATGTTACGGGGCTACCTGTTTATATGAAAAGGGCACTCCACCAAGTGTACCCATGGAGATCAGTTTACTCGTCATGAGTACTACACAGCTTGATGAAACTGTTGTATGATGTATTCTCCAGGTGTAAAAATAACCCTGATGATGTCATGGTGACGTCATACTGGTTATCTTGATCTTATTTGAATCTTTAACAGAAAGACTGTGTTATAAACTGGGAGTGTGGAGTTGAAAGATGGTGGATCAGGCAGGGAGCGTCTAATTAAAGATGCTATCTAGTTGCATTATGGAAAATGTAGAATCCTGGGTTTGTGGGTGTATGTATCACACTAGGACTAAGTCAGGATATCTCAGCCTCTAATGCTTTGATTATTCTTTTTAATATTTCTCTTACAAGCCCCCACCATTATGGAACAGCAATACTAAATTTAAAGTACCTCTTTAAATGTTTGATGGCGTATTCAATGGCTAATTTATTCTGAGAAAGAGCAAGCACAGTTGCATCCCTGTTCGCAAATGTATGGATGAAGAAGACAGTGAGAGGTTGTATGTCTTTGCTGTGTACTTTAAAGTACTTGCTCATTTCACTGCTGTCACCAACAAAAGACGTTCTGACTGATTTCACAGTGACGTGTCATGAAAGCTTGGATGTTGTGCCTCACCTCTGCCTTGACTACCAGTGCAGGTGATTCCAGTCTGTTCCTCTTGTACGTCTGAGGTACAAGTCCATCCTCAAGGTCAAGGATAGATCTAAACTTCTCAGTTTCGTTCTCGTAGTCCTACAAAGAAAAATCAGTAAACCATTAATCAAACCTTCATCTTATTGTATTTATACATATTAAAAGGTAGTGATGTGGTGGTAAATTCACTGTAGAATATCTTACTTTGACAGCTTGTTGGTAAAGCTGGGCATTTTTGGACACGTTGTTCAAGTCAGACTCTTTTCTTGCAATATCAGAGAGCAAGTTCTGTAGGAAACAGAGAAGTTGTTATAAGTGTTTTTCCACAGCACCACTGAGAGCACTTCTCCACACCAGGAAATATGCGTAGAAAAGTATGAATGGCCCTGTTGCTCATCACTCTCACCCTCTGATTCTTCAGCTTGGACTCCACTTGTCTCGTGTCATCAGTTTCACGGGGCTCATAGTTTGGGACACGAGACAACCAGCTGTTCAGATTATCATAATCATTGCGGTAGTTGTTGTACGCCATCTTGGCTCTCTGCAAGCTTTGAGACCTGCAACACACAGCAAAAGAGATAATTATATAGATGTTATGGTGTATATGATATGCATTTATGTGATGGGATGCTCAGTATTTCTTCCAATAATTATTGATGCACAGTTCTTAGTAAACCCTCTCACCTGGTGTCGGTCTGCCTGTTGAGGTTGTTGAAGCGCTTGTTAAGCTTCTGGACGTCTGCCTCTTGCCTCTCAATGTCGGGGCAGTGCTCTTGGAATTTGGTGGCCATGCTGTCACAGCTGCTTTTGGCCAAACGCAGGTTCTGCTCCGTCTCAGTAATAACTGACCTCTTGGTCCTCAGGTCTGATGCAGTATCCTACCAGAGTAGCAAGGCAGAATAACTAAATATACACAGTAATATGCTCTTCAGGAAAGAATAATTCAGACAAGTCAAGGATAAAATGAGACAGTGTGTGGAGGCTTTCTTCCTTTTACAGTTTATCTCTCGCATCCAACACTTATAATATTAATCCCACTAATCTTATACTGTATATTTGGTAATAAAGTCACCATTTTGTTTGCTTGTGTATGTAAGGGACATGGAAGGATGTACGTGTTAGGGGGCCCTGGGAAAAATTGTTGTTGGGCCACTATTGGCCCCATACCTGTTGCCTGGCCCAGGTTTTTCTATGTGTCAATGAATGTGTGTCAATTGGATTGAGAACAACTTTATTTTGGTATATAAGAGACAATATAAACTATAATAATTAAGTTTTATTTTTTAATGATGAGTTTTTGGCGCTTTTGCCTTTATTTGCGATTGGATCAATAGGATTGTTCAGAACGCCAGACAACCTAATGCAGGATTGATCTTAGTTAATGTTGTAACTTTGCAACCGTGTAGTATAGAGCCTTTTCTTACTGATAATACATCTTTGGTAAGGGATAATAACCCCCCCAGTATTTACCCGTCCAGTTGTATATTCACTTTACTTGGATATTATTATAATTATCTTATTCTTAGGGACTAATCATGTAATGGTTTTCTGAAAATTGTAAAGGTATATCTTTCTGCTATGTTTAAACAAATATGTTGAGGTTGAAATATATATTTCTTGGCAAGTTAATGCCAACAGATGTTGTTCAGTGTGACAGGAATGTGTATTGGGTCGCCCTCATGTGCATGCATGTGTGTCCTCGTGTGCACAAACAAGCTTAAAACTAAATAGGGACCTGCTGATCAATACAGTGCTTCAGAGCACTCTGAGTGATCAAAGGCTCCATGGTGTATCTTGAATGTTCCATCTAACAGTATTCCCTTTTTTAGTCAGAGTGGGATATCAATGTAATGTGTGCCAAAGAACTAAAGAGACATCTTACTGCAAGTTCCCGCTGTGTTTTCTCGAGTGAGGAGATGTCAGATGGAGCGATCTCTTCCCTGGCCAGCTTGTTCTCATAGGAGGACAGTAAAGTCTTTCCATTTTGAAGGGAAGTCTCCAGCTGGTTGGAATTCTTCAGTCTAAAACAAAGGTAAGTGCAGTTATTAGGTGAGTATAAATGCATATAATTCAACAACGTTTTAAGTTTGAACCCATTCAAAACAGATTCAAAAGCAATTGAGAAAGTGAAAAACGTGAGGCATACTGCTCTCACAACAATCACAACTACCACAGAAAATGACACTGAAATACATGTCAAGCCCCGTACTTCTCCTGGGAGTACTGAAGAAGCTGCTCAATCTTGGTGTACTTCTTGTTGGCTTCATCCACCTTGCTGTGAAGTTGAGCAGCGCTGGCACAAGTTGGATTTGAGACCAAGAAGCTCTTTGATTCCTGCACTTTAGAGGACTTCTCTGGTTCGATCTTACTGACCGCAGCAGCAATGTCCTGAAGGGAAATGTCTGGGTTGATTACTTGTAAAATGCATAAATACTCTCTGTAAGCTTCTTAAGCTAAATTGAGAGATGTGTGAAACAGCATTTGGAGTGGAAATCATTACCCTCATATCCTGCAGGCGGTCAGCGCTGTCCTGCAGAGGCCTGTTCTGCTCCAGTGGCGGGCGCACTCGAGCATAAATGCCCTTCTCCTGTTTGTCCAAGTCACTGACGACCTTGTCCAGACCGGCCATCAGCTGGCGGCACTGCTGCTCCTGCTTGTCTGAGGTCACACACAACGTGATGAGCTGCATTACTTGGCTTCATCTATTTTCTTCAGTGGCACAGATTGACAGCTCTGGTAGGCTTTGAAATGCATGAAATCTTTGTTTGACACTGACACATTGTATGTTACAAAGTTATTTCTGAGATCTGGGGACAAAATGACATCCCTACTGCAAACTCTGGTCGAACAAGAAACTTTGGCGGTCAAACTGAAAGTGAGTGCACCTGCAATGTCAAGCAGGTCAAAGTTAAAACAGGAAGTGAGTCTCTGATAACAGTAGTAAACAGTAATACTTTTACTGTTACTTTTGAATATTTTTTTTCTTTAGTGATGTCACCCTGTTCCCAGATCTCAGCGGTTAACTTGGTGAGTACAATAATACCAATACCAACAGAAATGAAGGCCAAACCTATGAAAATAAAATCCAAGTTCTACGATCTAATCAATTGGAAGTACCTTTTAAATACCAACACTACTTTATTTGCAAGCTTAGTTATTATATCTCTTGCTGTAAATGGTTTTCACCAAGGAGGCATGCAAGAAGTTTTCTTCAAGGATTAAAGGTAACACAGTGTGAATAATTGATAGACAGTACAAATGGTCTTTTTGGGGCTGAATAATTCCTTTAATATATAATACATTTAATATATTCCTTATGGCTATATTATTATCCTGCTTGCGTGCTGCTGAGTTCCTATTAGCCTCCCAATCTGGAACATCATGAGGCCCGAAGCTTGCTGTGGCTGTGTGGTCATTTGATTTAGCACAATTTAACTGAGGAATATGAACCATGTAAGCACAGTGTCAAATCAAATAATGAAGATCTTGAATATAGATTTTGACACAGGTAGATTTGGAGAGTTGGATGTTTTCTGTACCTGCTGTGCCAGTCCCACTCGCCTTCTTCAGCTCATCGAAGCGTTTCAACAGAGTTGTATTGCTGCTTGCCATCTTCTGTTTGATAGTTTTCTGCTGGCTGGCCAGGCTGAAAGCACACAATATAAACAATCTGTTATAGCTGCACTGCAATAAAATATCAAGGAGTTTGTCATCGAGTGAACGTTGTTCTTGTACGTGTTCACACACACTCACTTGTCAGAGACTGCAACTGCCTCGGAGTCGGTGGGGGGGATCATGAAGCAGACGGCTGGGCCAGTGAGTTGATGTCCAGCTGCATCCTTCACGTCCCATTTGGTCCCATTGTTCCGGAGCAGAGTATACCTCTCCCCACGCAAAATCTGCCCCTGTTTATGTCCAACAATTACAATCTGTCATCTACTACTAGACCACAAATATAGTTTCATCCAAGACAATCACATTCAAGACACAGCTTTCATCAAATCATGGTTTACAGATTAATAATGTAATGTAAATATGAATAGAATTCATTTAAAGGGGATTTTAAATTTGACTTCTGGGTATTTTGTTGTGAGCTCTGGCAACAAAAGATTAGTGAGATGGCATCTGGTACAACCAGACATAAGTTAATGTAAAAGAAAACCCTTACATAAATGTTGCAATTCCATTTTAAAATTCAGTTATAAATAATTTAAATTGGAATAAAAGAGGCTGTCAGATATGGAGTGTTCAATATCAAATAAGACATGAATTAAACAATCACATTAATAAATTGAGTAAAATAAATTAATGAAATTTGTGAAATGAATACAAAAATATTAAATTAAATATTAAAATTCTCCATCCATCCATCCATCTTCAACCGCTTATCCGGGGTCGGGTCGCGGGGGCAACAGCTCCAGCAGGGGGCCCCAGACTTCCTTTTCCCGGGCCACGTTGACCAACTCTGACTGGGGGAGATATAGTGTGGAGATATAATCTCTCCACCTCGTCCTGGGTCTTCCCCGTG
>CALSCE010010635.1:14671833-14685714 GCA_943593645.1 Bovichtus variegatus | reverse complement strand
CAGATTATCAAATATTTAAGCAAAGAAGATCCTAGTCATTGTCTTTGAAACGTGAATTTGTTGTGTGTGTGTGTCTGTGTGTGTGTGTGTGTGTGTGTGTGTGTGTGTGGGTGAGTTGCTTTGTAGCTGGGGGTGTGGCAGCAATGATTAAACTGGCCGAACCAGTCAGACTTGACAATGTCCTCCGACTTTGTGTGTGTGTGTGTGCGTGTGTGTGTCTCAGTCAGTGTAAGGTGTGTAACAGTTTTACTACGACTCTCCACAGGATTTCCGGGTAAACTATTTCCTACCTGAACTAGAAAGCAAGCGACATCAAACTAGATTATACATGAACAAAGACTTTAGGACTCAGCTCATGTGGCCTGTAATCTCTATTAACAGATGTCCGCATAGGAATGCAGAATGTGTAGGCAATGGGACAAGGTTTAGGATATTGGAGGCGTTCTGGTTTCCATTTGTAGTCTGTTTGTAGTCGTATTAACCAATCATGTTTGAGGCAGCTTTGGTTGAATGCAGGTAAACGGTCCGTTTGGAGAGAAAAAGAGGTGGAACGCATCGGCTATCATCTGACAACGATTTAGCTTTTTATTATCTTAAAATTAGCTTATAAATTGGCTACTTGTGAAACAATGCGATCATCGACGTCATCTCTCAACTCCATCTCCATTCTCACATTTCAAATTGCTAATCTGAATGTTACATAAGCACCGCATATAAAAAGGTCTTGGTCCAGATATCTGTTAGATACACCCAGAACCCCAGAAATATTGGCCCCAGAGGCTTATCATCAAAAGTGGGTTTTGTTAGTGGGTCTTCAGAGTCCCGAGATAACCCTGATGAGTCTTTCAGATTAGTACTGCATTATAAATGGAATTGGCCAATCAAATACATCCATTCCTGGCAGATCACTTAATCTGAACGTTGCATATCCAGGAAGGAAGATAAAAGGATTGTTGTGGTGATAACTTTCAGATTTAAATTCTTCTTCCTTATATTTTAAACAACTGTGCTATGGCATCTCTTAAGTTTTCAAACTCATGGATCTATTATTCAAACTGACCTTTCAGGTCAACAAGAACCAGCCTACACTAATACAACCTTTTGCAGACATTCTTAGTTTGAACGCTGTTGCAGTATAATGTTGTGTTCACTCTGACTTTAGCACTAAGTGATAAAACACAGCCCGCTCATTCATGTCAGTGAGTCCACGGCACCTGCACAGTTGGGCTCCCAACGCAAAGAGCAATAGTAAAAAAATAGGGCCGTTCTGTAAAAAAGCTGCTAAACTTTGACACAAGGCAATGTCATCTGGCAATACACTGCATCGCCAATCCAAGAAGGGCAAGTGTTCATTACTTGAGGATTAAGATTTGTAACCTGAGCTGCTCATATTCAAATATTTACCTCCAATAGTCAAAAGAGCTAAAAAACTATTGTCGCCAGTTACCCAACGCTGCCCATTGCTTGTCGTTTGCTGCTGTGGGAAAGTCAACTCTTTCAACCATTAGCATTGTATAAATACACAGCCCTTACTTTCTACAACTTTGCAATGCTTGTGCCTGGCAGCACTTTTTGTCTTCGTATTCTTACAATGTGTGTGTCATACAACAGAGGTATCCCAGAAACTGAAAACAGTGACCTTCTTCACCAAAACAGGTAAAGACAGCTTCTGTCACGCTACTGCATCGCTTTTTCTTCTTCTGACTGTTCTAACACCAGGCACTTCCAGTTTAAGTTTGGCCTTCGCAAAAAGTGAAAGTTTCTAAACTTTTAACCCCTCTGCTAATCCTATACTGCATCCCCCCAACAAAGACTTGAGCAGTGATCCACTCCAGAGTAAATGAAAGCTCAACATCTCCGAACACCATGGCTGCTGGATCTCCTGCTCTCTAGCATCTTTTCAGGCTTCTAGTCTAGTTTTTTTTACATTGATGCAGGTTACTCACATGATTGTGTATTAAGTCAGTAGTGCTCGACCTTTTCGAGCCACGACCCCCCAGAAAAATCAGGTTGGTGTTCGCGACCCCTCCACCACTGTTTTAGGCTATGAGTTTGGAAAGGGAAAGCACTTCTGAGTGCAGTTTATGACAGTGTTCAGGAAGCTACTTTGAAATCATAGCTTTGCAAGCTAACAATTACTTCACACTGAAAGAACTACAGCAAAGCTTCTCTAAATCTAGTTTGGTTAACTAAAGTTACTTAGAAAAAGTAGTTCAAACTACTTTGTAAAAAAAAAGATCACCAAAATAAAAACAGCCTAATGTTGCCAAATCTTTCCCAGTGAAAGTAACTAGCAGACCTGTCCCTTCAGCCCTCCCAAACATGACTGTTGTTAGTACTCACAGCTATGAAGCTAGCAGCTTGATGAAGACTCTGGTGATGCACTATGAGTGCACGAGCAGGGAGGCAGACAAGCAGGTCCTGTGACAGCCACAGATACCAGATGTTTTTCTTTTTTCTGTCAGAGATTTTGATTCATTGATTGCTGTCGGGATGAAAAGAGTATTTCAACAAATATAACCAAAAAAGTGTCTAAAACACACTACCCTCCCTAACTTAAAGCAAGAATGAACACTTTGTGTATGCTGCCCCTTCTTTCACTTTAATGGGTCAACTGTTCTGGCTCTGCAGAACGCTCTGGCAAAACAAAAAAGTTTATCAAGTAACGTTGCCTCCGGCTTAACTCTTTCAACAAATTACAAAGTCCTGCTTTAAAAGAATATAAACTGTGCAATGTCTTCATGTATTGTAATCCTCTAAACTTGATTCCCAGGTTCATGTTTAATCTCCTCACTACATGTAGCAACACACCCACACCTCTGCAGCCCCTTGTGTTGTGTTGCTGGAGGCCTAGTGACAGTCTGAACATGACCTTGTTTGTTTTTTTAAGTTCGTAATACTTAAAAACACTAGAATGTAGACCTGGCCTGTGTGGACATGACTTTCAGTCATTACATTATATTACAGTTCAGTTCATTTAGCAGACGCTTAAAGCGACTTACAATAAGTGCAAACAATCACAAGGATATGACTCCGAACAGCAAGAATCTTGCAAGTACATTAGCTTCAAATAGGTGAAATCATATAAGTGCAGAACAATAGCTTCAAATACCCCAAACCAAAATGTAAGTGCATGATACAGAAGCAATAGAATACAAATTCAGCCATTAGCTACAAATAAACTAACTAATTTAAGTGCAACATACAAAGAACACATTTTATTTATTCTTTTCATTTTCCGAGGTGCAGTCCTTCCCTAATTTGAAGCCTTCTAAGGGCTGTCTAGAGTGGAGCTTTTCTTCTAACGGGGTTATTCTTTCCATCCCTCTGGTGGAATGAAACAGTGTCATTCAACATCTGGGCTGACGGCCATGACCTCTCAACCATGGCAGGAAAAGCTGTTATCAGCTAGAAGAAGAGGCAGAACAACCACCACTGATGTGATCCCAAACAATGGTGTGTGTGTGTGTGTGTGTGTGTGTGTGTGTGTGTGTGTGTGTGTGTTCCATCTTCCTGAGTCTAGTTTTGGAAATCAATAGCATAGTCTTGAGTTCTATCTTTTCCCATGACACCTCTTCCTCTCCATGGCTTGTCACATGCAAACAGCAAAACATTTCTTGCAAATGGGAAAAGTAGTGCAAATGTTAAAGTGTTAAAGAAGGATGCTTGTTCTAAGTGAATTATAGTTAATTAATTACATTCAAATGATTCTTCATGTGGTCCATCTTCACAGGGGAATCATATTCAATGTGTGAGGGTGAGTTTTTGTGTCTGACTCTCTGAGTCAGTTTGTTTGTTGCGTGCTATCAGCAGCTATATTTACCAGCCCTTCCTACTCTTGCCATTGTTTGTTCTCATTATAGTCAGTGACCCCAGAGTTCATAATAGTTTGACTTTTGACTACAGAGAAGCTTGAGTTTGAAGGAGCTCAAACCAAGCGACATACTGCACAGCCACCTGACCAACTCCGTTAAGGTTACCAGGGCATGTTTTTGAGAATGTTTGCTAACAGGTGTATCAGCATTCTTTGCTCATTCCACATCACCTCCACCTTGGACAAATATGAATTTTCTGGCAGTTACAGTGTCATTGAGCTGTAAAATTAAACTCTAGGATACTTACTGGTACTAACATGTGATTTATTTTTGGATACATTCAGAAACAATGCTGCTGTATGGGCTGTTCTTCTTTTTCTTCTGTAGAGGAGGAGCTCATCTGAATCTTTTTGACGGACAACTTGAGATGCAAGAAAGAAGTGGAATATGAACGTGATCAAACAGGTGTCAGTTACAGCTCCATTTGATCTGATTACAATGTGCGATCTGATAACATTATGATACGTTCTGCGTACATTCACGCCTGCGTTACCATGCATTTAACATGATCAAGATTTAGATACTGATCGCCTGTAAATACCAGGTAAAAATAGTGTTCAGAAACATATACAGTATTTGATGTCAGAGATGACACTTGCAGCCCTGGAGTTCTGAGTCTAAAATGACGACCTGTGCCTGGGACTTGACATGACTGAACTTGTGGTTACTGACATATTTTAGATGCAAACCTACACTCAGAGCTGTATTTTTGCTTTATTTCATACATAAGTAAGGTTATCTCGCCAGGCTAATGCAATATATCTGTGATCCCTGTTTATTTCTCTTCCAACGTTTTTAAGTGTTTGTTTTCTGAATTTCTAAACTCTAAAGAAGCACCAAGCCTAAAGTATTGCGCAACAAAATGGCCCAATGAATGTGCATATGAATATGCATAAGAACAGAATGAGATAGGAGAAGTAGGCAGAAGAAAGACACTTTGTAGGATACATTTCTGATGGTCCACTTGGTTTTGCTCTTGAAGGACAATAACATCTGCTGAGAGAATTACGTACACAGGCAAACATGCATTGTATCATCCAATGGATATGGTTGTAATTCAGTAATGAGGGTGTAGTTCATAGATGATCCCTACAGGCAATCTAAGGTAAAGAGAATGTAAAGTGAATATATTCAATTTGACACAATTTGAAAGAAACAGTAGGTATCAACAAACAGCAAGAGGGTGAATTCTCAAATGAATTAAAAGGGATCTTAGTTGCATTAAGGCTTTTATCTGAGCAAGCTGTACTTATCTCATGTCGCGTCATCAGAAGCTAATAGTGATATCTTGCAGGGGTGACAGCCACCCGCTGACTACATCACCACTGCATTCCTGTACTGATACAAGTGTGAGAGTCAACGCATGTGATGGATCAATGAAGGGTACAGCCTGCTTAAACATTAACATCATGCCAAACCCTCCCTGCAAACCTGCATGTCAAATGCAACATGAAACTGTCGCTGGATGAAAGAGAATACAACACTCTGGTGGATTGATTTATTAATGTGTCCACTTTATTTGGCCTTCTGAAAATGTTTTACACCAATGCATCAGATATAAGGCAGAACAAACCCTACTGGTTCTTGATTAACCTGTTTTAACAAGAGAAAACATTACACTAATTCCCTTCAAACGTCAAACCTTTTTTGACACTAAAACTTGTGAAATGTAGGCTCCATAGTGGAGGAAACTCAGGATGTTATCCATAATTCAACAAAGGTGAACTCTGTAAATGATGCCCATTGACCTCAGCCTTCCGTCACGTGAACGATAAAGGGGTTTAACCCTTGAACCTTGATAGGCACATTAGTGTAAAATAAGCGTAACATCTGCAATAACCATACTTTTTTAAGTACCATCAATCCAGTGTTTTACAAGATGAATACGATATGAAGAATTATGTATCTTTAATTAAGCTTTTCTATACTGAAGGTATCATTGATTAAAAAGCTTTCTTTCATTCATCTCCAGGCCAAGATACTAAGCAATAAAACAGAGTATATAAGCACGGTCACGTTTCCTTTTTTTTTAATCATACTTAATCCTTAGAATGTAGTACAATAATACTATAATAACCTAGAGAATGATGTAATGTTACAATAGTAGATCTAAAGAATAATCCTAGTTTGACAAAATAATCTTATCACTTTCTAGTTTTTACTCTGAGTTTTCGACCACATATCAGGTTCTTCACCATGGACAACTGATGGAATCTTTTTTATTTCGGTATGTGTTGTAAAGTGCTGTGAGCGCTATATAAATGCAGTCCATTTACCATTCAAAACTTTTTTTTTTTAAATAGTCAAAATCGATACATCAGAGGCTGTGAAAACCTCTTTGGATCCATAAATCCTATATCATCAGGGATCTTTTCTCAGAGCCATAGACTGAGTAGTCCACATAAAAGGTCACCTTATATTAATTTATCTTGAATTTAATTGAACAAGTTTCCCTTCAATTAAGGAAAGATCATGAGGTTTATCTCTATCTTTAAAGTTGTCCTAGTTCAGAATCAGAATCAGAATCAGAATCAGAATCAGAATCAGAAAACATTTATTCGTCCCACAGCGGGGAAATTTACAGCACTACAACAGCAAAGGGACAGTGCAGATAAAAGGTTAAGTACAATGGATAAGTACAAAATATAAGGTTAAGTACAACTGGATAAGTACAAAATATAAGTACAAAAAAACACAACAACCGTGGTAAGTAAGTGGCAGGTTAACAGGTAATGTAAATGTAGCAGAGGTGGTCTGTCTTTGAGATAAAGGTAAAGCATTCCAGCAGGGTGTAGTCTGGCTGACCCAGGTACTGTACCGTGACTGGAATGTTTGGCTGGACTGTTGAACCGGTACAGCAGCATTCTGAACGTGAGCACAAGCATGATTCAGTTCAGGAGAGGCTGATACACTGCCTGGGCTCATGAAGACACTGATGAAGTACAATGCTCAAGAACAGTGCAACTTTTAATTTCCTGCTACAGGGCAGACTTTAGACAAGACTTAGCAGGTTTTCAGCTGGTCAAGTTTGATGCTCTGCTCTCAACCCTGACCTGTGACCTCTGTGAGGAGGGAGGCAACAAGTAGACAACTAGAAGTAGAGGTAGAGGTAGAGGTAGAAGTAGAAGTAGAAGTAGAAGTAGAAATAGAAGTAGAGGTAGAAGTAGAGGTAGAAGAAGATGTAGAAGTAGTGGTAGAAGAAGAAGTAGAAGTAGAAGTAGAAATAGAAGTAGAAGTAGAGGTAGAAGTAGAGGTAGAAGAAGAAGTAGAGGTAGAAGTAGCAGTGAAAGTAGAAATATAAGTATAAGTCTTGCAGACACTAATGCAGACAACAATTGTGGAGTTTTCGGAGAACTTGTGCTACAAATAGAAGTAGAAGTAGCAGTAAAAGTAGAAATAGAAGCAGGGGGCGCACTTGGTAGTCATCTGGCAGGTTGCCACTTTTAAAGGTTACGTCTGGATCATGAATCGTGGCTGCGCCTGTTACACTGGTCCTGCCTGACGCTTACGCTAATATATATATATATATATATATATTTATTTTTTTACACCAGGAAGCTTTTTATTGACATCCTATACGATCACATCATCATCTCTGTCACATACGTAGATTGTCTATGTATTTTTAACTGTGTTGTTTGTTCTGTACACACGTCATCTATTACAGTGTGTCCGTCCTGGGAGAGGATCCTCCTCAGTCTCTCCCTGAGGTTTAGAACATGTTTCCTCTTTAATTGTGAGGTTTCTGTTAGGGAGTTTTTCCTTTTGTGGTGCGAGGGTCTAAGAACAGAGGGGGTCGTATCCTGTACAGTCTGTAAAGCCCACTGAGACTAATGTGTACTTTGTGATATTGGGCTATATAAATAAACTTGATTTGATTTGGTAGCTCACTTCGTAGAGCGTGCGCACCATGTAACAAGGCTGAGTCCTTACCTTTGCTGCATGTCATCCCCTCTCTCTCCCCTGCCTTCCCTTTCGCTCTCCAAGCTTTTACTATCTAATGAAGCAGAAATTCATTTAAAAAAAGGCAAAACCGTTGATTTACAAAACTCTCATGAGATGGTGATGGTTAGGTGTTGACCTCGAATGGTTAAGGTTAGGATCGATCGGGAGGGAGTCTCACAAGAGAAAAAACTCCATCAACAAACAAATCACCATCCAAACACCACCCTCAACATCAGCCTTAAACACATTTCACTGAAGTCCAAGAATGTTAATATTTAAACGGCAATAATAATGAATGAAGAAACATGATACAACTGTAGACACGACCATATGCTGCTTGAGGGACTCTTCAAGTTTTATTCAACCAAATGCTAAATTATTATATGCTGAACATTCAATTATTCATAAAGTAGAAAAATTTGCCTATTTCTTATTGTTGAAAATCCATTACTTTATAACGTATTGGTAATGCACCTGAACCCTTATCTGTACCTGTCTTTGTATTTGTACCCACTCTCTGTTTTCACTCTACCCATGCCAGTAAACATACGTTTCTTCATCTTTAAATAAATGACTGAACTGTCCCTGTCTGCCTCTTTTTTATACCTTTCAGTCCATTCGCTGTTACCTCACATTAACAAACCTATCCAGTGTGTGTGTGTGTGTGAGTGTGTGACATTGATTAATTGATATTACTTCATTTAAAACATTTGACATCTCACATACAGACCTGTCTGTGAACCAACATGGAAAGAAAAATGAGCTTGTGAGTGTTTTTATGTCCATAGCAACCCAGCAAGGTGGGTGACATGCCTAAAAGGTGTTTAAGTTGCAGTGATACTATGTGTGCAGGTGTGACATGGAAAAAACAGTATTCGTGCCTTTGTTAGGCATGGAACTGCACATTCCCCAGGGGGGTGTGACCATGGTAACTTTAAGGTGTGTCTGGCTGTCACCAGAGGTTTGTGACCTGGAGGAGGTGGGTTCACTGCTGGTATGACAAATATGACACATGCAGCTTTAGATACATTGTTGCAAAGGGAGGTGCCATATATGGTGGAGTCTTTGAGGTGACGGTGCTGTCGTTTTGTTATGTATCATGGCTCTTCAGGACGGCTACTCCTGGAAATGCTGCAGTGAGTGTGTTGTAGTTTTATTGCTTGGCCATACTTTACATTTTTGAGCTCTGACTTTCCTTTTATCCTACTGCCTTGAGCATATCTATTGTTAAGAAGAGAAAAAT
Source organism: Bovichtus variegatus (assembly GCA_943593645.1). Taxonomy (NCBI): domain Eukaryota; kingdom Metazoa; phylum Chordata; class Actinopteri; order Perciformes; family Bovichtidae; genus Bovichtus; species Bovichtus variegatus. The sequence continues at coordinate 14,676,651 of CALSCE010010635.1, read as the reverse complement.
ATTTGAAACCCACACAGTCTACAACAAAAGAACACATTTTCCTGTACTTCCGCTTGACATGAAGAGTTAGTGCCGTTCAAACTACCAAGTGACCCAAGTAAACTATTCTATGATCAAACTGTACTATGTTTGCTGGGTCAATACCACACGTGTGAGGAAACACACGGACAGTGAATTATTGTGCAGGGTGTGGATGACATTCCAGATTTACTCTCAGGTGTGGCAAACACAGACTGAGTTTACTCTCTGTGCCAGACGAAAGCAGAAGAAAGACATGTTGATGCAGTCACTGCAGTTTTGGTAATTTGCTAATCAATAGCAGATAGTAGTGCATTCTTGATTCTTGATTCTTCACACATTTTAATTAATACTCTTTGTCAGTGTTATAACAAATACAATAAAAAAAATTCACATCTTTTTTAAAATAAAATTGTAATGAAATAATGACATTTGCAGTAGATATCTTTTGACAACCCTCTCAGACAAACTGTGTGTATTTACCAATTTGCAACAGCAAATAAATGCAATGCCATGCAGAGTTGGTTTTATTTTCACCATAATGAGGATAAACATATCTACAAAGTCAGAAATGTTCATACTAAATGTTCCTGCAAAACATTCACAGACAATGTCCTTTATTTGCTTTCCTACAATAAAGCTGGAATTTCTCTGAGCTATTTCAATGCTATTGTAGCAGGTGAAGGGTGTGTGCAGCAACAGCCTCTCAATGGCAGGTGTGTCCCACTCTTCAGGTTTAAAACAACCATAGAATATACATTCTGTATACTGACACAAAACTATGCCAAACCTTAGCATAATTAAGAAGTCTGTTGGCAACCAGGCGACTCCACCCTGCCTTCAAATATGTGATCCACTCAATAAACACTAAAGTATTTTTAAAATGCTTGATCAGCCTGATTATCTGTGTTCATGTGAGGACACGTACAGCATACAACGTAATAACACAAACAACAATATCATTATGCAGGTGCTGAAATGGTCATATAAGTATATTGCTGGATAAGTGTGATGATATTCTGTATTTTTCTTATCGTCAACTAATTCTATGAAAAATATCCAAAACCAACAATGAATATATATACTAACAAGTATTGTGTGTGTATCCAAAACCTGATATATCTTATTCCTTTGTGCCGTACAGCTCACATGTTGCTCACCATGAACACACACACTGTGCTTTATATTGACTCAATCCCATATTATTTGAACATTTGTACATATAGAGCTCTTTTTTGACAAATTCAGTGTTTCTTCTCCCTGACGCTTGGCTGTAGTTCTGTTAGCTCTTTAGTTGTTTTAACTACGTACTTTCCTAATGCAGGACGAGGTGTGTGAATAAAGCAGCGTGTGCTCAGGTCTTCATCGTGCTCTTATCCTGTGAGATTTTTGGAAAAGTTTATGTCTTAAATAATAATCCAAACTTTAAAAACAATATTTTAATTTTTCTTCACAAAAATGAATGAAATCAAGAGGTATAGGCCAGCTGTATATAAAAAATAAAAAAAAGTTCTCTCACACCCCTACAAAATAAGAAGGCTTCACGATCCCCCATAAGCTTTGGCGACCCCTAATGGTGATCCCGACCCCCAGGTTGGGAACCACTGCACTAGAGCACCAAATGTGGATCAATCCAGAAACAGCAGCAGATAAAAACATGAGCTCTCTGTGGAGGGAAACTTAAAACTGCCTCCAATTAGTTCATGAACCAAAGTCAAAATGTCATATTTCCATTATGTTTTGAGACATTTCAGCTTCTGGACTGGAGCTCGTTAATTGCATCAGCTTGTTGTTCCCTCCTCTTCTGCAATGCTTTAATGGCACACTACTGCAGAGTTAGCGCCACCAACTGTTTATCTTCGTGTGCCTTATTCCTAATATTTACATCACAGCAGTTTATAGTTTTATTTTTATTTATTCACATTCCAACAGGGTAGGGAAGTAGGAAATGATCAAGTATTACATAGTGTTCATCCAGACATTAGCACTGCATGCGACCGCTGCATTGTCTCAGAAGAAGTCTCAGTGCTGAAGGCTCTGGTAAAAAAAGCAAGGTTGTCATTTAAAAGTTGAACCTGGCTGAACGTTTGCCTCAACGCAATGCAATGTCATCCAACAATACACTCTGCAGGCCAATCCTATATAATAGTATTTTGATGGGATATGAGCAACTTTCAAAGCCTGTTTGACATTTTTACTGCTGTTGTTTTGGCACATCAGAGTGAACAGTTACAGATAAATTGCCTGAATATCTTTCTGTGTGTGTATGTGCAAAGCCCCTCTAACAGGAAAGTGCTGCTCCGTGTGTCCGGACTGTGAGCCTCACAGAGCCTCCTCTGCTTACACTCTGTGGCCCAACAACACCACACATGCTGGTATTACCAAACTTGTGAACCCATTGTATTTTCTCACATTTAGCCTTAGCCTAATCCTAATCCATTTAAAGGAATATTTATCACTTATTCTTTTTCTTGCTGAGAGTTACGTTGATTGATTGATTGATTGATACTACTGAAACAACCAAGCAACAGCTAACAGCTGGTTGGCTTAGTTTAGCATAAAGACTGGAAAGCAGTGAGAAGCATTAGCATGGCTCTGTCCACAGGAAACAAACCCCCAACCAGCACCTCTAAAGCTTGAACCTTAAATCTTTTGTTTTTTTCCTTACAAAAGTGTAAAAATGACAATTTGACATATGGTGGTGTGGGGACCTTTAATCATCTCATAATCCGTACATGACAGTGATGAATATTACCAGCTATTTTATCATCATTTATCATTGATATTTTAGAATATCAAGTTATATGTTGTGCCACATTACTAACCTAGTGTTAAAGATTTACTCAAGTCTATTATAATTTGGGTTTTATTTTTGTAGTTCTGGCCATCTTTTCTATCAGTAACAATAACATGGCACTGAGATCTGGGAACAGAAGATCTGGAACAACAGCAGTGACCGAACAATATTTTTACATTAACACTAGATTGACATAATATGTGTAATGTGAAAGGTGTCACCTCCACAGAGCTTCTTTTGAGCTCATTGTTTTGGTTTGTGGCCTGCAGTTGTCACTCTCATCAGCCTTGTTCCCAGCAGGCAGCTGTCTTCAGTGAAAAAGCTCTGATGAAGCCACAGTACACTACCTGCTCAGCACCAAACTGCAGACAGACACAGTAAGAGAGTAGCTAGTGAACATAGTGGAGCATCTAGGAGCTAAAGACACAGATATATTTCTCAGGAGAACAGACCAGGGCCAAAAGGAGAGTGGATTCACTCGTGGACACACACATGACTCCAGATGAATGTTAATGTTGCTCTGTGTCTGCTGGATGTGTAAATGATCTACTGTTTTTCCAATACATTAGCCTAACAACCTCTAACCAGCTCACCGTGGTGTAGGTAGTCTGGATAAACTGTTGTTTCTCTACCACCCGTCTGATCATTGTGTTCTGTACTGTGGAGAGTACAATATTATCTTAATGGTGACAAAAATAAGACCACAGTTGTTATAAATGGGAATTATTCTTTAACTACTGTATTTATTCCTGTAGTCAGTTCAGAGTTTATTGCCCTGCTCAAGAGCAATGGTCCTTTATTTACATCTGCATGTTTCCTTCTTGCTCTATGGGATCAAAACAGCCACCTCCCACTTAGAGGTCAGATCAGTGTGTGCTGTACTAAGTGAGTCACTTACATTCCTACACTTCCCATCCCAGTCTGTACACCTGAAACCTGACAGTGTAAGAACTACACCTGAAACTGGTTTGTCATGTGAGTAGGTGTGTTTTTCTGTGTGTGTGTGTGTGTGTGAACCTGCTTGGCCGGATCCAGCCTTTTTTTTTTTTCTCGTGATAATTGTATTTCCTGTTCCTGACAGTCACTCAGTTTGAGGCAGAGAGTGAGGACACTTCCTTTGTCAGAGTCTCCTCCCTGAAGCCCTGCAGGCTGATCAGCAATGTAAGACATGTCCACTTCCCACGAGAAAGATTTTGTGAAGTGAAAAATGAAAATTAAACATTTATTCAAGAGTTACAGAACTGAATCAAAATAATAAAATAATATTCAATCTGAAAAAAAATGTTCATACACTTATTTTTAGTTTGAATATATTATTGTATTTTTCAAAGTTCAATATGAAAACCTGAACGTTAAGTTCCATTTTCTTTTTTTTTTTTTCGCCTAGGAGACGGCAAGAGACAAGACAAGACTTTGTGACTCAGCTAAACTTAATGTGAATACTCTGTGGCCACATACTTTAACTAGATAGATAGATAGATAGATAGAGAGAGAGAGAGAGAGACAGAGAGAGAGAGAGAGCAAGAGAGAGAAGAGAGATAGATGATAGAATAGAGAGATAGAGATAGATGATATATAGAGAGATAGGCAGAGAGAGAGATAGAGAGAAAGAGATGATATCTATATAGAGAGAGATAGATGATAGATGGAGAGAGAGAGAGAGAGAGAGAGATAGATAGATAGATAGATAGATAGATAGATAGATAGATAGATAGAGAGATAGATAGAGAGATAGATGATAGATAGAGAGAGAGATAGATGATAGATAGAGATAAATTATAGATATATAGATAGATAGAGAAAGATAGATGATAGAGAGAGATGATAGATAGAGAGAGAGAGAGAAAGAGAGAGAGATAGAGAGAGAGATAGAGAGAGAGAGATAGAGAGAGAGCGATAGAGAGAGAGATAGAGAGATAGATAGAGAGAGAGATAGAGAGAGAGAGAGAGATATACAGAGAGAGAGAGAGAGATATACAGAGAGAGAGATAGAGAGAGAGAGA
>CALSCE010010635.1:14615331-14654110 GCA_943593645.1 Bovichtus variegatus | reverse complement strand
GCACCCAAACCCCTCCACCACGATAAGGTGATGGTTCTCGGAGGGGTCATCTAATAACTTCTATTGATGTAATAAATTAATAAATTACATTAATCCATGCACACTGTCAGCACTAAGTCAATTATAAATGCAACTTTTCAGTCATGGATCTTCCTCAAGTTTCATAGCTGACACTTAATGTTGTATTTTCAGTGAGCTGAGTGTGTGATTGTTTTAGGACTTGATTGTCTGACAGGTATACTTTAGATAACACTCCATTTCACTTGTTTCTTTGTACATTTTAGAGATTCATCATTATGTTTTTCCATCTCCTTCAACAGTACTGAAAATGTGCTGTAGGAATTCCATTTGGTTTGTAGTGTGTTGTGACAGCTGGGGAAGAATGAGCGAGGTGAGTTACTTTCTGCAGAGTTGTAATGTCGTCCAGAAGAGGGAGCTGCATGTCCAGCTGACAACAATACAACAGATGTAGCACAAAGTTCACAGGATATTTGGCTAAATGTGTTGCAGACAATGATGGTAATAGAAAAAATGTGCATTGTTTTATTGGTATCAAAGTGTGAAAGGGAACGGGACAGGGATTACTGAAGAATATGAGATGAACGATTAAATCACATTGATGTTATATAGTAGCCATAATAAACTTGTTTGATACTGCTCTTTTTTCTTTTTTAGGAAAATATGCTATCCCGAGTATTATAGAATATAGCATAGATGGTGCACTTTTTAGTTTGTGTTTTTCTTTTCACTGGTCTCCTCAGTTTACAGTTTGTTTGTCTTTTGCTGGAATTGTAGCCATCATTGTGTGCCCAGATGTATTTTCTTTTGTTTCTTCTGTTTCTTCGTTTACTTATTCTTTATTGATCTACTATAGCAACTGGTTTTGTGTGTCATTATGTCTGTATGAATTATAAAAGTAAAAAAATCTTTTAGATTTTTGTCTGTCCCAGATAAATGACAGTTGTAAGGAACACGTGGCGAAATCTGTGGTCGGCCATCCAAAACAGACAAGTCTGTCAGAAGTTAAGAGCTACTACACAAATTTGTATATCTATTCATATTTCTTCTGTCATTCTGGAACTACTAACAACTGAAATGTAAAAATATGTTACAAAACTTTTTCTACCACTATACAAAAATAGTTAGGAATATTTTTGATACACCCGACACAGAAGAGGCAAAAGATGCCATAGAAAAGTATTTGAATATTACCAGTTTGGTCACCCGTACCAGGGGAAAACTAAAGGCGTTGTTGTTGATAAAAGGTGAAGATATTGAAAGAATGTTTGAAAACATAAAGCATTGGTGACTAGCTGTGTGCAGCTTGACCTCACATGAAAATCATACTTTGATTTTGTTTTTATCTAGTGTCCTAAAGGGGAGCATGACCAAAACCGTAAAGCTGCACTAATCAATATCTTTAAATAAACAATGGAGCAAATGAGTATGTGTAACACGAAAGGGTTTGCTCGTAGTGACTAACCCACAAAGAACTGTCACCAGATGTTTGCCATAAAAACTTTGATCATGATATGATATGTCACATGTTGAATTTTCAGCTTGTTTTTCTGATTCCAAGAAGAAAAAAAAAAAGTCAATGATTAATGCAGCTTTAAATTGCCCTCAATAAAAGTAATGTATCCAAACTTTAAATCAAAAATAATTTCCACAAGGAAAGAAACACCAGATGAAAAGCGAGGAATGAAAACGGTACAAATTCTCATGGTACTGCCTCTGTAAAGACTTCACTTAAAGTAAAACAAGTCAAACATTTGACTTATTGTCACGGGGGGGTATGGACCCAAATGCAGCACACAGGAAACCAGGAACAGCGAACGATAGGTTTATTTAGCAGAATCGACAGGTACAGGGATTCACAGAAAACAGGCAGATTCAGACACAGGTAACCTGAAGTCAGAGACGCAGAAGCCAAGCTCGAGGTCGGGGACAGAAGGCTGGTGAGTATTCCAGGGATTAGACGAGGCGGGTAGGTCGGAGACAGGCAGGGTCTGTAACAGGGAATCAGTCCGGGGGTAATCGCTGGAGAGTCTGGCATCAAGAAGAACAATCTGGCCCTGAGTGCATGACTGGGTGAGGTTTAAATAAGTGTTGGATTGTGAATTGGCTTCAGCCTGAGCCCAAGGTGAGGTGACGAGGTGAGAGTGGCAGAACTGTGACACTTACTGTCTGATCAGTGTATTTTTTAATTTTTTTATTACATACATTTCATCATTTTTTTTCTTTTTCCTTTTGTATTAGATTAACATGGTCATATATATATTGTAAAACCATCAGCAGCGTTGAGAGAGATTAGATGCAGTTTGTCAGGAGGCTCAAAGTTCCAGTTTAATAGTCTTATGAAGTGCATATTAAAGGGTCGCTGCTCTGACCGCCACAATTTTTTGAAACATTATTAGAAACGTACAAAGCTCCGGCAAGGACAAGGAGATGGCCGCCTCTAACCTGTGTAATGATTTCAATGTTTTTATAGGCTTGGTGGTAGCTAAAATATCAAGTTTTGCCCTGTTGTCCAACTTTCATGAAGATCCCATTTGTTTTTTAGTGGGCCAAAGTGTTCGTTAAGATTTTAGAAATACTGCTGTCATGAAGAAAGTCTATTTATTTGTATATATATATATATATATATATATATATTCGATCATAAGTATATTTGTGCAGTAAACGTTGCACTTATATTTGTTTAAATGCAGTTTCAATCCTTTATTTATTTATGTTTGATCACCAAAAAGTAGTCAAATTCAAACATAATGAGTCTATAAAGTACTGAATCAGCATCATTGTTGTATGAAGAAAAATCCTTTTTTCAGAAAATAATTAATTAAATATTTCTTCATGGGCTAAGACCATTTTAATTCTTGAAGTGGCAATAGACAACATGTTTGCTGTATCTTCTCATTATGAAGTAAATATTGACTGCACAATGTAATGGCTGTAGAATAATGACACCATCAGCATTTACAATCCAATTTGTCTTTCTCCGGGTCCCGTTCTCCTTTCACTATAAAAGCCCTAGACAAATACACTGCATCACTGCCTACCAGAGAACTTCTCGCTAAGAGGCAACTCAACCAAATAGTTTATGCAGTTTATAGTGTATAGCTCTATGTTGCACAGTTTGCAGTGTGTCCTGTGTTGTTTGTAGCTCTGAGGAAAATAGAAAGCGATCCGACAGCTCCAATAATAATATCTCTTGGAAACGCAGGGGGAGTTGAAGAGTTATCCGTTTATGCTTTAAGCTAAATAAACCATTTAAACCACAGCTAAAGAAATGCATTATTACAAAGCTGAAAACAAAGATATTTTTCTAAGCTCATGAAAAGGTGATGTTTAGGAGATACATAGTTTCCACATGACAGCAACACGGGTAAATAATGTGTAGAATTTCAACTCCTCCAGGTCTCTTACACCTCCAAATTCCTGTGCAAATACTGAGAACATGACCCGAGGGTCCTCTGTGGTTGCTACGACCCAGTCTGGAAGACGTAAATGCAAAATTAACAGTGGAACTTAGGAACTTTAAGCACTTAACGTAGTTTGACTGACAAGTCATCTCTGGGAAGTCTACTGCAAAACAGATTTGATATGTTTCTACATGCACAGCATTTAATGAGAATACAGAGCGGTTATTTCTATGACATGCTCTCTTGATGTCTATGTGGGTATGATTTGGCACAACATGTGGTTTTGTTTACAGCACAATTGAGCCTTAACAGAATTCCTATACAGAATTTGACTGACCTGCTGGAATAACAACTGACCTGCTTTAATACAAGTGAACTGCTAAAATCATTGAGTGAAGGAGGTGAATACTGCACTGCCTGTAAGCCTTGCTGCCAGTTCACCCCAGTGGCCAACCACTGGACAGCAACAAAAAGCATCTTCCCTGTAAACAATCATTATAAAAAAGACATCTGTAAAATTGTTGACAGGACACCTTAAACAGAAAGCAAGTTCAATTATTACTCCTCGTGTTATGGCATTTTAATCTACGAGTACAGCCACCCAGGACTCACACAAACAATATTTAATATCAGCTTTTTTTAATGCTGTAATGACAAAAACAAACGTTTTGAGTGGAGCCTCTGTACTCAGGATCACACATCATGAATGCCAACATGGCTGTATAACCCTGTTCGGGGACACAAGGGCAACTGCAAATCCTGCTGCATTCTGTGCACTATGTATGTGCCCTGCTGCCTTAAAGTAGTCATCAAATACACTGGTGACGTCCCTCCCCGTCTGCCTGTTGCGTGGAGGGTTGGTTTGGCTTCCTGGCTCAGGAGCCAATGTGCAGAGTAAAGAAGGACATCAGGAAACTGCCTAATTGGACCTCAGCCTTTTTAAGAGCCTGGTGTTGAGTGTTTGGTTAAGGTTTTGTGTTTTTTGTTAGCACTCATCACACACTACACTTATGCATACACTGCAAGCATTACTGACCTAATTAAGATAATAATTATTTTACCTGAGTTTACAATAAACTTAATTTGTTAGGTTTATGTCATGAGTGATTCCCTGTCTTTGTCACTGACTTTACGCCAGTTTGTGACACATAGCATATTATATATTAAACATACCAGTGTCGGTCTGATTTATTGTGTAATATGTTATGTCTGCAGTGTGTCCAATGAAGTGAAGCTTAGTGATATTTGCCTATAACAACAAGACAATTAAAACATGTAAACTGTTACTACAGTCTGCCGATCAAGTGTTCTGCTGTCTGAATTTCAGTTTACCTTTGAGGGACTAAAGACTAGTTTGTTACCCTGTAGACCTGTCCAGCTGATATCACATGTGGCACCATACTATTGCAGGCTACTCTTGAATGCAGCATTTTTGAGTGCAGGATTTTTTAGGAGTTGTGGGTCCCACCTCCAAAGAGCCTTTCCTGTTTAACCTCTGGGGGCAACAGACAATATTTCTGGAGATCAGCAGATATATGGGCCAAGACTTCCTTTTCCGTGCGTCAGTCATTGTTTACATTTCGATTAACAACTTTAAACCCAAGAATGGAGTTGGAGTTAAACAGGTAAATAAATGTCTGGTTATGAATGCAGATAAATAAATACATATCTAACCAAAAGCTAAATCTTCGTCAGACGATAGTCGATGGGTGCCAACACTTTATTTCGGCCAATGCGTTGCGCCTCTTTTTGCTCTCCACACGAACCGTTTACCTGCAATCAACCAAAGCTTGCTCAAACGTGATTGGTTAATAGTATACGGATTACAAATGGAAACCAGAATGCTACTGTTAAAAATCTTCTTCCCTTGAAATATTCTGCATTCAAATACAGATATGTTTATAGAGATTATAAAGGGGTGGGGGTTGGTATGAAACACAGAGATTTAGTCAAACTTTTCAAATGAGCAATATTAGATTATTAATATTTTCTGTTTTTTTCGATGGAGGAGTAGATGTTATTGTATGCTTTTAACTAGGTAGGCGAATTGAACTTTTTTGAGGAAAAAACATGTCAGACATACATTTTTTGAATCTTTAACAAATAATCCAAGACAAGCTTTAGGGTATTTTTTTGTTTAAATTGGTATTGTGCTTTAGTGGTGCAAATTCTTAAAAAAGAATCATTCTAATCTATTGTATTAACTACAGTATCACAAATCAACAGACACTGTGAACCAGAAAACTACAACAACATAAAATGTCACTCAGTTCCGTCATAAGTAAATAAGGTGAATTCTTCCAAACAGGTAGATTGCCGAGCCGCGGATAGCCTGTGGACTATTTTTCTTAATTGGACCTTGAATGCAGCAGCACTGATCCACAGGAGTCAAACACAGCGCGTGTCCGCAGCCGTGCTCTGCTGCTGGACAGCCAGTTGGAACTGCCAGATCAGAAGAGACATTGAAACGTTGTCAAACAGATGGATAAAAGTCAGTCAGCAGGAAAAAGCCCACGTGTAGGTCACATTAGAATTGGGCCGACAGAGCAGCGTCCCGTTACCGGCCAGCAGTGTCCGTCTCATTGATTTGAAGGGGAATGAATGCTGACACATCCACGCAGTCAGCGAAGGCACGCGAGTCGAAGAGCGGGCGGCCAGAGTGATGCGTTTCAGGGACTGGGGCACTAGTTTCTACTGTGAAACTTAAAACAGCAGCGTGGTGGCTAACACCTGGATCACTTTTGGATAATATGTCTCTACTGAAACAGCGGGGGAGAGAGCTCGAGCGTTTCGATGGACTGTCGCTCATTTACTGGTACGTGAAACATTAACAAGTTTGGGTTCAACCCCTGCGCGTGGCGTTCGCTCTGGGGAAGAGAGAACGCCATACAAAACTTATTTACCAAATGTTTCTTTAAACAGGCCTGAGGAACATACACAACTCAATATTACTGTATTATTACCAATAAGGCTGTAACGCTGTTCTGTTAATAACATGTGTCTCGCGTGCTCTCCCACAACCTACACACAGAGCAGTGGAGTAATCACAAAGTTGATATTATTTTTAAATTAAGTGTCGTTGTTTTTGGTAGGGTATGACCATTATAATATACAATATCCTCAATGTGTGTAGCCGTACTTTGTTTAATTAATTTTCACCTGATAAGGAGTGTGTGCGTGTGCGTGTGTGTGTGTGTTTGTGTGACGTTTGACTCTTTGTTTTTCTTTTTTCTTCTGCGCTCAGATATTTAACAAAAATGGTGTTAATGTGTTATTTATTTGTAAAATTTTTAATTTCCTTTTTCATTTTTCAAAATTAAAAGGAAAATGGTATTTTTTGCAAAACATTTACTGCTACTGTAGCAGTGATTGTAGCACATGTGTCAAAAACCCTGCAGCTTAAGCAAAGTCATTATTACCACTAACAATACATCATTGCGTATGTGCAGTTACATTCAAGTATTTAAGGAGTGGGATGAAACCTCTTCATGGACTTATTAAAGCAACATAATGCCCAGCCAATTAATTTTTTATTATTCTTGTTGCCATATGGATTACATGACGCATTCTTCAGAACCAAATAGGAAATACATTTAGCATCTATAAAGCAGCAGGCCCATCATTCGACTAAAAGGATAACAATATGAGTTTTCCAAATTAAAATCGATAAGAAAAAACATGAAATGTGAATGATCCCATTGGAAAGAAGGTTTAGTTCGGAGAGAGGAGTTCAATTTGTTCTTGTGATCTGTCCTGAGGGGAGGAGTCAGTCAGCTAAATGTAGGTGCTGAGTGGACTGTTGAGGCTGGGTCAGCCAGGAGCGCTTAAAGGCAAGGTGAAGAGAGCTGATGTGACACTGTTGGGTGCCCCTCTGTCTGGATGACACCTGCCTTTTGCCAGCCGTCTCTCCCACAAACGGATCCACCCCTAAAGTTCTCCTCATGATTCTTTCATCGCAGAAGTTACCCGAGCTCTGGGACTACTTTCTGATTTACATCTCAGGAGCCCTAGAGTTTAATCCTGACTGCAATGACATAGACCTGGGACTGTTTCCTCTCAGGATGAACCCCACCATTAAGACCAGGTAGGTGTAACACAGGGACAGTCAGCGTGGAGGGATGCCTAATAATCTGATGAGAAACTGCTTCTTTAAAAGGCTTCCAGGAGAGGGGTCAATTTGTCTGGGTTGCTTGTGTGAGGAGTGTCGGGGGAAAAAAACGTATGAATTGAAGTACTTTACGGGTAGTTAAGCGATAATGACAAAACAGGAGAATGAGTCATATGGAATGCACATAAATGACTTATAGACTTGCTGTTTCGAAGGGTTACCAGAAACTGCTTTAAGTTATTTTTTTTACCGTTGACAAGGTTGTGGATCGTATTTAGTAATTTAGTAGTACACAAAACGACTTGTAAACTCATAGATTCATATTGAAAATTGTAACAAAAAAGCAGTACTTTCTAAAAGGGGTGAATTTGCGATGGGCAGAAGGGAGTTAAGGAAGGAAGTGACTGGGTTGAATGTTCATCCCAACTTTTATGGATGCAATGCGTGAAAAATACAATGTCTGCCCTGCAGTTGTATAATCTGTCACTCAAACTGAAAGCCATAGTTGGAATATATGTTGTAAGGTTGTTTGGCTGCAGTAGTGGTTATACAGTATATGAGTAATAATGACGACAACAAAACAACCAAATGTGTAATGAAGAGAGTATTATGCCTGTTAAAAGGACCGTCCAATATTGGAGATTTGGAGATTTCCTAAATGATCAGTACAGTCATGTGTGGTCCCTTGCAAAGCGTAAAATAATTTCTGGTACTGAAGCAATAGATAATGTTTAACAGTGACTATCCTGGTGTTTGTTTGGTCTTATCTTAGGACGGGGTATATAATTGGCAAAAACTTTTACACCTGCAGTTTAGTTAATTGTTGCCTTTTTAGTTCAGCTGTGTTTCTTACAAATTAACCAAGACGAGTAAACATGGAGTCATATGTACTGACCAGTAGCTCATTTATTGGACAGTTTGGGGACGTCGTCCTGCATCATCAGCACTATATGCATCACACTGAGTGACAGCAGCCATGCTGGACTGTACTGAACCTGATGTGTAAATGTGTCACAACGAGCTGCCAAAGAAAGAATTGATTACAAACATAAGTTGAAACCGGAACTGGACTCATCTGTCATAATGATAATTAGGTAGAAATAGGTTGAAACTGTAATAAACCCGCGAGGATAGTTACTGTATAGCTGCTGCATTTCACTTGTTTTATTCCCATTTTTAATGAGTTATTGTTATAAGCATAACACACCATCAGCTGTGTCCATCAGGCAATATCTGAAAACAAAGAATAATCTTGCATGAATACAGATCAGATTTATAAATTACTTAGGAGATTGCATCTGTGAACGTTGATGATCAGCAGATGGATTTATTAATAGTTTAGCTTTTGAATTTGTGTTAAAATCCTAAGTCCTATGGTTGGTCTCCTTTGTTTTCACACACCAAGCTTGATCGAACTTATTTGAAAGTACCCAGAGTGTCAAGTGGTTTAAGGTACTGTATATAAATTTACAATATGTCATTTAGCAGAGCGACCTACAGGGACAGTACCCCTGGAGCAACTCGGGGTTGGTGGCAGCCCCTGGTATTGAACTCAAAACCTTCTATTTGGAAGCCTGACCACCAGACCACCACCGTAGAAGAACATCATTGACACTGGTGGTTATCTGAAGTATTATAAAACATATCAGTCTGCCCACAGTCACTGGAAAACCTTCTAGTACTATGTTAAATTCTTTATCAATAGTATAATGTCATAAGGGAAAAAGTGCTGATCAGCATTCAGCAGATTGCACATGTCATTCCTGTTTATGTAGATGCTTTAATGCATTATGTGTTCTGAAACATTTGAACAGAGATACATGGAGCATGAATCACACGCTGCAGCTGCCAACACAGGTCAACCAAGATGTTGAGACAGATGGCGCACTGCAGAGTGCAAACATTGTTCTTTTATTTTTTCTGTCTCTTCCACTTCATTTTCATATTTTGCTTTTGGCAGTAGATGCTTGGGCTAGACGGAATCATCAGGCCCACATTTGTCTTTTGTTCAATTTGAAATCTCAGCCTGTCGGTCTCGCTCACCTCTGAGATGATGGTTAAGGTCAGGATAGGTCATAGGGTAGCCAGTCTCACGTGAGTTTTCACAAATCGATGTTTACCATCGAGACAACACCGGTTTCTGCTGTGCCTATTTTGGATCTTTTTCTATTAGGAGACTTGTTTAAAATGATATATGTTTTGTGGGAGGATTTTTTTAGGTTTAGTAAAACCTAAAATTTAGCTCACCCTGTCTCAGATTGAAAAATATTTTCTGGGACAGACCCAGAGGCTGGGCAAAGTTAGAAAATAGATAGGCGGAATGGAAAAATGTTGCAGGTGTTAAAGGTAAAATATGTAAGATATGCCAGAATTAACAAAAACTAACACGGGTCAGACCCAGCGCTCCATCAGCCCGCTGTGACTCCCGGTGCTGGGGTTATTTCGAATCTGAGCTGCCGGAGCCACTGCGTACCGTAATTTCCAGACTATAAGCCGCTACTTTTTTCCCACACTTTGAACCTCGCGGTTTATACAATGACGCGGCTAATTTATGGATTTTTCCTGCTTTCACAAGCTTCATGTCGCCAAAAAACTGAGCACCGTCGCATAATGTGACGTAAATCGAGCGCGCTCAAACTTCCCATCATTCTGATGGTTCCCATTCATTACGGTAATTAACTTTTTTACGAAATTTCTCGGTGTTTCATTCAGTGTACCAAATGAACCTCTAAAAACATTATGCCAACCTTCAATTGCATTATTAGTTCTTGGAATGTCTTCAGCAGCGGACATTATGAACAGCGGACATTATGAACAGTGGACATTTTAAACAGCGGACATTATGAATGCTCACGATTCTGATTACGGTAGCCATTTTGTCACCCTCATCATGGCAAAGACACGGAGAAAGGCATATGATGCAGCTTTCAAGTTGAAGGCGTTTAAAAGCCTATTTATTTTTGTTCCAAGCCGTGTTTCGTTAAAGCCTGTGTAAAGTTCATTTGTTTCAATGTACCGGTAGGCACCTGCGGCTTATAGACATGTGCGGCTTATTTATGTACAAAATACATATCTTTTGAAAATTCAGTGGGTGCGGCTTATATTCAGATGCGCTGAATAGTCCGGAAATTACGGTACTCCCCTCCCAGGAAGCTGTCCCATGGCTGCGGAAAAACACAAGTCGTTCCCTCATCTCTGCCGCCCGGACCCAAGCCAACATACAGACTATGAAAACATAACGTTACACGGAGCGTACAGCCCCCAGTGTCACAGGAAACACAGATGTGTAAGATCCACGTGAAGATTATAAGATAGCAGAAATATTTAGACCGACTCTCAGAGTTTCAGCAGTCTAATGAACTGACTGACTTTGTGCAGTCTACAGCTTTTTTCCTAGTTAAATAAGTTACTGTTATGACATTTTAAATAAACTCGACCATATCGCTGTACATTACATTACTGTACATATGTCACGGTGCGGTTCAAAAGAGTGCAGAACATACAATAGGCAGGTTGCAAACAAAAAAAAAGCTGAATTCAACACACTGGTATAAAACAAAACTGGAAACAGGACAAACCAGGTTGGCACGAGGGAACACCAGGATCAACGCAGGATAAACACAGAAGGAACGACCAGGAAACGTGTGTGTGTGTGTGTAACCTATTTTTTTTTAGATGTAAAGGACAGTTGTCAGGGCATAAAACCAATGATCTGTTGATCTTTACGAATCCAGACTAGAACATAGTCATCAATGCTGGAAAAAGTTGAAGTTGAATCATGACACCCCTAGTCAGGAGAGTCCTAAGGTTTTATGAGTCACCTTGTGACCGCCTGCTTTTATGCCACTGACTGAAGCAGTTTCTGTGGGCCACAAGACACTGTGCCTCATCACAACGCACACTTCCTAATGGAGTGCTTCTTGTGGAGCATGCAGTAACGCCGCCCCCTTGTTGCAGCGTCTGCTACACTTATTTGGCTTGGCCTTCATGTACTGTCTCAGTCCAATTTTGGCTTTTGTGGCCACCATTCATTCATCAGCGGCTATTTTACAGGAATGTGTACACTTATGTGCGATTTCTTATTACAGTAGTCTCTAATTCTTGGCAGTTAGAAGTGCCATATAAATCATTAGGAACAGGAAGTTGACAGGCTTCAGTTCTTCTGAAACAAACTTCTTCCCCCTAGCATGTTGGTGTTGTGACAGATCATCTTGACAGCTTTGTCACTAAAAACCCGTAATCCAGAGGCTCTTTTGGGTTATAAAGTGTGGAAGCTGCTTGACAGTGTCTGCCACCACAGGGCCAATCCACCCAGTCCTGTCTCCTCTCCCCTGAAGTGTTGTGTATCCCTGCCCTTTCGGCTCCACGGCTTCTTCCTATCCCCCTTCCTGTGGGGGGGCTGGTATGGTGTGGCCCTCTTTCTCCTCGGCTCATCCTTCAGCCTCAGTGTCTGGAGGAGTGCCTGCTGATTGGGACAGTGTCCAGTTCATCCCCTCTCTCAGACTCTGGACTAAAATAAAAAGGGGAAAAAATAAACAGATATAAATATTTTCATTTCTTTATTGCTTTTATTTCTTGAGTGGGTTTGTGATCCTATCTCATATTCAGTAGCAGTAGTCGTAGGCTAGTATTCATGCAGTCATCACACACAATATAACACAAACTACAATGAAGTATAACCGAATATACAATATACAATCTAGTATACGTTTTAACTGAAAAGGCACAGACAGAGGCATACTGCTTATCCTACATTCTTATCAACATTCTTTTTAAGAACAAATAAGTTGTCATCCATTATTTATGTGAGCATTGTTCAATTAGAATTCACACACGCAGTCTTCTAAACTTTTAATTTGACAAACTCCCCTGCTAACATTACAAGCATTACCATTAAAGAAAATATATGTTTGGGTCATTGGGAGCCGAAGGGTCATCGGTTCAAGTCCCCGCATGGACCAAGTACAGATTGTGGACTGGAGAGCTGCCAGTTCACCTCCTGGGCACTGCAGAGGGGCCCTTCTAAGGCACCACACTTCTTCTTCTTCTATATTACCAAGGGATGAATAAAGTCTTAGCCTATAATAATAGATGATAAATTATTTGTTGGTTATATTCTGTATTAATGATATGAATTTTAAAAGTAAAGTAAAGTCATCAAATAAATGCAGTGAAGTAAAAAGTACAATATTTGCCTCTGAATTGTAGTGGAGTAGAAGTGTATATATAGCAGACAAGTACAAGTACCTCAACATTTTACTTTTAAGTAAATGTACTTAGTGTCCACCACTGAGTATATACTGTAACCCTTGATACAGAATGATATCTATTTCAGCCTGTCATCATTACGTAGTGCAGATGCACTTCAAGTCTACAGTGGATTATGTCGTGTTCTTTTAATTTGAAATAGAGACGTATGGAAATCAATCCCAGAAAACTTCTCTTGAGGTTAACGATATTTATTCGAAGATGATGTAGTAAGCATTACAAAAATATGCAACTGCGGTCTGTCCTATTTCACCGTTCCACAGACCACTTTAAGTAGTTACTCTGTCTCACGGATTCACAGGACAAGGGCCGATCTATTGTTCTACAACCTATTTTATATCCGCCGCCTTTTCAGGTAGTCTTTTCCCGTTGGTTGGCTGGGGCCAGGTCCTATTGGCCCCTTGTTGTTGCACTTAGGCGTGTCCACGCCTCTTAGCGCTTCTCTGCTCCAGTCAGATCTTCAGTCACCCTTTTAAGAAGTGGTGTACCCTTATGTTTTTACAGTTTACAATATTGCATATTATTTCACAGTATATTGGTCATTCTTAGGCATAGTTACTTAATTCAACACCATTTAACATTTCTAAAATAAGGATGGAAATAAGGCACATAGTGACAATTTACACATTTATAATACTTACTTCTAATTAAGGACATTATAAGGTACATTGTAACATCATATATATTGATTTTTATTACAATTATCACACAACTACCATACAAACAGTCAAAGTAGGCACGATGCTCACCATGATGGATTATATAAATCCAGGAGATTTAAAGTAAGTCTATGTTACTTTAGTGTGTGTAACAACTGCCATTCACAGGATAATGATAAATGCTAATGTAAAGTAGAACAGGGTCATAAAGTCTGAAGAACTGATTAGTAATGGCAGTTACACCATGAGCTCCTGGTCATTCCATAGCAAGTAAGGCTAAAGTACCAAAACTCAAGAGTGCTCAAGTGTTTGTTTCATTGATCATATTTCATCTTTTTTATTTGTTAGATAATGTGTTTCATCATTTCATCTGTGAAAAGTTAGTCTCGCTTTAAACAGATTTTCACAGTGTACTGAAACTAATATAAATCCTCCATCCTAGCATGGTTTCATTACAGAGGTTGTGTATTCTTTCTTAGTATAAATGTGGTTTTGGAATTTTCTGTAGATCTACAATATTGACATTCTTTCTTTAAAACCTTGGTCAAAACCTCACAGATAGCACAGTTTAATATTTACATTATTTAGTTTTTTTGTCTTGGTGTCCTTGACTTGATTTTCATTGTGAAAGTGACCCCAGGCAGTGACAGTGGTGGCAGGTGTGACTGGATGCCCTTTGACAGCTTATTTACTCGACTCCTGTCCTGTGGAATTCAAGCCTCTGGTGGCAACAAACATCACTTTAGCTCGGCTGTGACAGAGGAAAACAACATGCCCTCATTAAGTCACCTGGCCTTAGCCTCCTTATCGGGACACATTATTATGATGTACATATGTCCTTTTGTTCCTTTCCTGTTAATTAAAGGTCATTATTGCATAGATGTATGTGTAGAATGCAGTCTGACAGTCCAGTAAAGTACAGCACTTTCAAATTCATTTAAAAAACCCTACTGGTGTGGCTATCACTGCTGCTTTTAATTTCTGCCTCCACCTAATGTTAACAGAAAAACTCTCAAGGCTATTGAAACACATTCTAAAACTTAGCTGATGTAGATAAAACAGATTGAGGGAAATAGTGAATTAACAAACTTCAGAACAGAGTAACTCTAGGGAAAGTATCTCAGAGCACAGGTGTTTATTGGTTCAAAGAATTTGGACTTGACGCAAATAGACCCGAGAAAAAAGGACCTAAACCTGACAGTCATCAATAAAAAATAAATAAATGAGAGAGACCTGTGGTTGTATTCACAAAACATCCTCAGGTTAAAAGCTCAGACGTGGCCCAGAACAGAGAAACTCCTAAATAAAGAATGAATGTGTCAGTCCTAACTTTGTGACTCCTTGGTCAAGGAGCAATTCACAAGGCATTTTAGTGCTAAAAGTAGCTACTTATGCCGAGAAAAGTTAGATAGTAGGAAAATAATGCTGCCATTTAGACTAGGTTTTGGTTGGTCAATGGCACAATCACTTTCTGCTGCCTGAAGTTAGCAATGGGCCAACAATGCGCCTGACTACACCTCATTTTAAGATGATGGGCACACAGAGGGTGCTACTGACACAACATGGGCGCTGGGCGAGAAAAGGACAACTGTACAAATGTGCTGCGCTGTGCGCTGCTTTGCTCCGGGTGTAAGAGTCTTCAGCCATACTAGCGGTGTTTTGAGCTAAATGTGAATGTCAACATGCGAACATGCTCACAATGACAACGCTAACATGCTAATGTTTATTAGTTATCATGTTTACCATGTTCATCTCATCTAAGTGTGTTAGCATGCTAATATTTACTTATTAGCACTAAACACAAAGTACATTTTAGGCAGATGCGACATATGTTTTGCAGGTATTTAGTCATTAATGGAAGTTTTGGAAAAAAAGTCATGGGATCACCACCATTACATGTTGTGTACAATTGTACAATTCATGGCAATCCGCCAAGTAATTGTTGAGATATTTCAGTCTGGCTCAAAGTGGTGGACCAACCAACACCCAATATGGAAATATGTTTAGCAATTTCTGTGAATGAATGTTAATATTATGAACAATAAATATATATTCAGGTCCTTTATTCTTGCAGTGATTACATCCTCCAGTCTTAGTGGTTATGCCTCTACCAGCTGTGCACACCTGGAAACACGCAGTCTACTCAATTCAGTTTCTGCTACCCTGTCAGACTGGATTAGGATTATTGGTAAACGGTTATCTTTAGGTCTCTCCAGATTCTCAGTGGGGTTCAAATCTGGCCTTTGGCCGGGGCCATTCGGCGACATCAGGGAACTGTCCTAAAGCTTCTTGGCTGGGCTGCCTTGGGTCATCATGCTGTGAGGAGAATCATTGTTCTAGTTTTAAGTGGTGTGTTGCAAATCCTTTTTTTCTTTATGGATGCCTCCATATTTGGCTTTATTTGTTATTTCTTAAATCTCATAACGTGATGCTAGAATTGTATGATCCAAGAGATCAGAAGGACCCGGTTTGCTGCT
This sequence comes from Bovichtus variegatus, assembly GCA_943593645.1. Taxonomy (NCBI): domain Eukaryota; kingdom Metazoa; phylum Chordata; class Actinopteri; order Perciformes; family Bovichtidae; genus Bovichtus; species Bovichtus variegatus. The sequence continues at coordinate 14,638,176 of CALSCE010010635.1, read as the reverse complement.
TGTCCAGGAATGGTTTTTCAATCAGGCCAAACAGTCGAAGTGTCCTTGTGCAAGACGTTTGAACCCCAAGTTGTTCCAGACCACCATCTTGCAGTAGCAAGGTTTAAATGCAGCCATTTAAATAAAATGTTGAACATTTTGAAACTCACTACGGGAATGCATAAATGGACTACAACTGCAACTCTGTGTTGCAGAATGACAAATGATCCTATTGTCTGCTGGAACTTTTATTGGTGGTTTTCCTCTGAACAATCAGTTCTGAGTGATGAATGCTTCCTGCTAATGTCATTTACAGTCCCCGGGATATGCAGTAGCAGTTTTTCACGAAGATCACAGAAAAGAAAATGTTCCAATTCTTAATCCTACCTACACATCTCTGATTGGTAGATTTGGGGAATACAGCTGTCAGTGAGCACAACACCAGATTTATATGACATCTTAAGGATATCTCTGGAATTTGGAATGTTTTTACGTATCCCCACTGGTATTAGGAAACACTGTTGAAATTGTCTCCCCTCCTATACAAGAGAGGTGGAATTTTATTTGTGCTACTTTTGTACTGCATTTAAATTACATTTGGAAAATGACAGGCAATGTGTCTTCAGAAACATATCTTGCTCAAGCCTTTGCAAACCATGTCTGTTGGTATGCAAAATGTTAAATGCTAGAAAATAAATCTACGATTACACACCGATCATATATAGTGGTTTGCGAACACCCTTTACTGTCTACTAGTTTTTTTCTGTTCTATTTTCTCACAAGAAAGTAGCTCCATCAAAACTACTCACAAGGTCTGTGGATTATCCAGAGTAATAGGGGCATTTTCTGTTTTCATTTTCTTTTATTTTGAGCACCACAGAAATTATATACAACTCAATTGCCTCCCAAACTGACAGATAAAACTGAAACTACCTGCATGGCTAAATACTACTAAAATTCAGTGAGCAAATATCTTTGTTTGATGTGAATTTAGTGGACTGACCCTTTTAGTGGTAGTATATTAATAGAAACATTAAACTTAAATTCAGTTTATAATATAATGCAGAAAAAGAGTGTAGGACAGTGTTTCTTTGGCATCCTATCACGTGAAGTGGAACACTATTTTAAGTTATATACTTTTCAGGAAATGAAGCTGTAATTTTTATTGTTCTTTGGAAAAGGTAAAATAATCTAGGGGCTGAAATCCCTTCCATGTAAATGCAAGAGTCTGGCAGCTTGAAAAGAAACTCTCAAATTCTACTTTCCATGATCACACCATGTGTACAAGTCTGTACATGCAGACTGCACATGAATAGACACGTCCGCCTTCACTCCATCCAATGTACTGGAATCAACGTCTACAGCCAAGTCAGTTTTTAAGTTTATCCTTGCCTTTAAATTAGTCTTTTAATCTGAAAAGTTGTTGATTCAAAATGCTGCGACACGAGTATTGACAAGAACTCGGAAACAAGATCATATTACTCCTGTATTAGCTGTTCTGCACTCGCTCCCGGTAAAATACGGAATATCATTCAAAATCCTTCTCATGACCAACAAAGCAATTATTGATCAGGCTCCAGTTTATCTTAAAGATCTCATAGTACCTTATAACCCAACTAGAGCATTGCGCTCCCAGAGTGCAGGCTTACTTGTGGTTCCTAGAGTTTCTAAAAGTACAATGGGAGCCAGAGCCTTCAGCTATCAAGCTCCTCTAGTGTGGAACCAGCTCCAAGTTTGTGTTCGGGAGGCAGAAACCCTCTCCACATTTAAGAGCAGGCTAAAGACTTTCCTCTTTGATGAAGCTTATAGTTAGGGCTGGCTCAGGTTTGCCTTGGACCAGCCCCTAGTTATGCTGCTATAGGCTTAGATTGTCGGGGGACTCACTCCTCCTTTCCATATCTTCCTCTCCTCCTCTCCCTCTCTATTTATATGCATTCATGTCCCTTAAATGCATGTTACTAACTCACCATCCGGGGAATCATCCCCGGAGTTTCTGTGTCTCTCATCTGGCAGGTTGCCACTATTAAAGATTACTTCTGGATCATGAATCATGGCTGCACCTGTTGCCCTGGTCCTGCCTGACACCAGGAGCCTATCCCCCTGGATCCATCTTTTTATATACGATCGCATCATGTTTTCTGTCGCATAGATTGTCTATGTTGTATTTTTAACTGTGTTGTTTGTTCTGTACACACGTCATCTATTACAGTGTGTCCGTCCTGGGAGAGGATCCTCCTCAGTCTCTCCCTGAGGTTTAGAACATGTTTCCCTCTTTAATTGTGGGGTTTCTTTTAGGGAGTTTTTCCTTGTGTGGTGCAAGGGTCTAAGGACAGAGGGGGTCGTATCCTGTACAGTCTGTAAAGCCCACTGAGACTAATGTGTCATTTGTGATATTGGGCTATATAAATAAATTTGATTTGATTTGAAAAGGGACCCTATGGAAAAAACGTGCAGTTGTGGGGCCACCTCAAATACTTTCTGAACTGAATCAAACATTTATGCCCAGGACTGCTAGATAGAAATGTTTTCATGGTGCTCTTCAGTGCTGCCCTGAATCCCTCTAAACTCCTGCATTATTATCTCCCTCTGTAGTTGTCTCTTATATTTTGTAGACTCTTAACAGACACTGTGAGAATCAGCTCCATTCTTCCTTGTCAGGTAAAATCAATTTGCAGTAAGGGGATTTCAATTCACCTCTTAATGACTACTCTCGTCCCCATTCCCTCTGGTGACGATCGATTTGCTGGGAATGACTTCTTTTGGGTTTGATTTTCTCTCCACAGAAGATGTGGATCCTGAAGGAAAATGCTGACTAGATTTGCCTCCAGGGATGTTTCCTTGTTGCTGATTTTTTTTCTTCTCCAACTTTACCTATTGACGTTTCCTTTCTTAGCTGAGTGGCCTGTTGTGTCTATTTAGGAGCGTCAAAGATGTCAGGAGTACTCTTTCTTCATCGCAAGTGAGAGGATGTAAGTGTGCTGCTAGTGTGTGACCTAACAGTTGTAATTAGCTGAGACAAGCTCAATGCTTCAACTGAAGGCTAATTAAGTAATTAAGGAATCCCTCGCTTAAACATTTCACTGTCAAGTTTTTTCTCTTTGATGTTGCAGCTTAGAATTCACCTTTTTCTTGTATTTAGTTATATGTTACCTCTTTTCCAAAGCTTGGATGGATTACTCAAGATAAAAAAACTTATGATGTTGAGATTTACCCCATTAGTGCCACCGCTATTCAAGAAAATGTCCTTTCCAATACAAGCAGCTGTTGCTGATGTAACTTATATTTCATGAGTTCTTGTTGAGTAGTTAAATGGCTAATGTTATTTTATTGTAGGCCTTTATGATCAGACCTGCAGTCAGTTGATCAAAGTAGATATACAACACCCCAACATTTGACAAATGCTGTAAAAGGTAGGATTTTAATATATCATTTTATTATAGTTTAAAAAAACTAAACTAAACATTTTGTCAATCACAGGGTAGTTAACATCATAGATAAATACTAGGGCTGTCAATCAATAAAAAAGATCTAATTAATTTGATGCTTTTTGAATAATTACTCTAAATTAACTGCATATATCAATATTAGCTTAGAAAAGCAATTACATTATCGTGGCACATGGCACCATCATTGAAAATAAATATCAAAAGGGGGCATTAGAAATAAATAATAGTCTTATTTTCTATCATTTGCCAGCGTATGAGCGGTGAGCTCAGAACATAGCGTTAGATCCCCTAGATTACACCTCAAGTGGACCTAAGGCGTATCTAGACCAACTCTTCATTAAAAGGGTCCGAGCCTAAAGCCCAAAAAGTATGTACTTAATGTCTTCCTAACGGCTGTTTAGGCTGGCGGTGAGGAGACTTAGCCTAGCTTCTACTACCTATATTCAGACGTCTATCCTGCTTATTCCGATACTATGGATCTGGCCTTTCTCATTTGTGAAGAGCAGCAATGCATCGCTGTTGATATTTTGGTGCTCCCCAATGTAGTTATACACTATTGTTCCGTTCTGGTTCTTAAAGCGTATTACTTCAAGCAGCATCGGGGTTAGTTTTGGGGCAATTTCCACGAGTGCAGAGTCCTCGGTATTTGGATCATTGTTATGTGGATGATACCCAATTATATCTATCAATCAAGCCAGATGAAACTAACCAATTAACTAAACTTCAAACAAGCCTTAAGGACATAAAAACTTGGATGTCCTGCAATTTTTTTATGTGAAACACAGACAAAACTGAAGTTATTATACTTGGCCCCGAACGCCTTTGAAACACGTTTTCTAATGACATAGTAACTCTGGATGGCATTAACTTGACCTCCAGCACCACCGTAAGCAATCTAGTTGTTATCTTTGATGTGGATATGTCCTTTAACTCCCACATGGGCTGCATTCTCTCATGGATGTAACATTGCAAAAATAAGGCACATCCTGTCTCAAAACGATGCAGAAAAACCATGCATTTGTTACTTCAATGCTGGATTACTGCAACTCCTTATTATCAGGATGTCCCCAAAAATCCCTTAAGACTCTTCAGTTGATCCAAAATGCTGCGGCACGTGTACTGACAAGAACTAGGAAACAAGATCACACTACTCCATATTAGCTGCTCTGCACTGGCTCAAGTCAACATCCAGAATAGAATCTCCTGACCTACAAAGCCATTAATGGTCAGGCTGTAGCTCATTTTAAAGATCTCATAGTACCTTATAAACCAACTAGAGCATTGCGCTCCCAGAATGCAGGGTTACTTGTGGTTCCTAAAGTCTACAGTTTGTGTTCGGGAGGCTGACACCCTTCCCACATTTAAGAGTAAGCTAAAGACTTTCCTCTTTGATAAAGCTTATAGTTAGGGCTGGCTCAGGCTTGCCTTGAGCGAAGGCCCTTACATCTCTCTCCTACTCGCCCTCTCTTTCTCTACATTATGTTGCATTTCGGTGTGTGGTGGAAATATCTGTATAATAAAGTTCTTTAGTCAAGGATTGGAAAAAGAGTATTTATTAGGCGTAAACTTCCTGCAGAAAGGATTCAAAACAAAACAGAGTACATGCACAAGGCAAGAGTCTGAAAGGGTTGAACCCAGAGTGCTGTATTGTGTCTTCTTTTATCTTAGAAAGTCACTCCCAGCTAGATCTAGTCTCAGGCAGTTCCAGTCTGAGTTCATCTACTAGAACTTTCACTTTCAAGATATTCTAAGTAACCTTCAATACATCCATATATGGTAGTGAACAGCCATGCCTATGCATGTTAACTACCATACACGGTAGTAAATACATGGTAGTAAACAGTAATGCATATACAGAAACAACACTTTTCATTGCATTGAAAGCGCAACTTAAAGCCGCCAGTACATTTTCACTAGTCCAAGCACATTCTTAGATAGCACATTTTGTCTAGGCACACGGACTATTACCATTACAGGATTGTGTCTTTTTCCTATTATGTAATTCTGTCTTTGAAAAATGATTTATTCACCTACTGTTGTATATATTGAAGTGCCATTGAACTATGATGCGTTCACTTACTAATGTACCTACTGAATGCCATTTGAAAGGCTTAAAAAGTGAATGGTGTGATTTGAATCAGCAAAGGGATTCTTGATTTCCTCTACTGTGAGTTAGTTGGACCATCTGCCTGTGATAAAATTATCTATCTACTCTACATAGACACTATGCAATCACAATAAAAAAAATAAAACATTTTTTTAAAAAAAGCTATAATTGTATTAATTCTCAACACAGCTCTTCGGAGTATAGCTTCCCTGTCTATTGCATTGCTCTTACTTTACTCTCTCTCTGATCCGCTTATGTGGCAGTTTAAAAAAATGTGCAGGTACTCACAGGAAATTAAATAGAGCAGACACAATCTCAAATGCATGTTATCTATTCTCAACCTGTATCTGTCCAACTAGTTTTTGCATTTTTACTATTTAAGTCTTTATTCTTTTTAACATCATTTGGAAGAAAAATGCTTATTTCAATCCATTAAAGCTTAATTCTGTACACACGCCATCTATTACAGTGTGTGCTTCCTGGGAGAGGATCCTCCTCAGCCTTAGAGGTTTAGAACATGTTTCCTCTTTAATTGTGGGGTTTCTTTTAGGGAGTTTTTCCTTGTGTGGTGCGAGGGTCTAAGGACAGAGGGGGTCGTATCCTGTACAGTCTGTAAAGCCAACTGAGACTAATGTGTCATTTGAGATATTGGGCTATATAAATAAACTTGATATGATTTGATTTAGTTATTTAGACATTTCTTAATCCCTTCCAGGACTAGACACACACATTTCAACTACAAATGAACTGTGACGTGGCTGGTTGTTGCCTCTTTCCTCAGTCAGTGGAACGAGACATATGTAGCAATGGGTTGGTCTTTAATTAATGCTAAAAAAAACTCAAGAAGACATGAAATACAATGTTCTAATTCTTCTGACTTTAGAGGTTTCCACTTCAAAAGCCATCATGTTCACAATTTAAAACAAAATAAATGTACTTGGGGAAAAAAAGGCAGGGAGAACATCGGTAAAATAATCCCAGGCGAACCTCTCATAATCATGCATTAAAATAATGCATTTTTATCCTTGCAATATGCAAACGCAAAGGAGACTTATTCAAATTGTGTAATTAATATTTTAGAGGAAGGAGAAGCCTTTGATATTATTTAGTCTTGTTTTTCCACACTTTCCCACAGAAGGCCGAAGAGGCCACAGGTTTAATGATTTTTGTTTCCTAAAATCACAGGAGAATTATTTTATGATGTTGACATCATTATTGTAGCTAACCAAAGCTGCAACCCATAAAGAAAGTCTTGTAAGGTCCTACTCTATAATTCCCTATAGGAACTCTGTCTGCCTCTCCAAACTGGGGGCGTGCCGACCAACATCTAACACAGATAACTACACCGCATAAGTACCTCATACAACCCCACTTCAAAACATCTGAACTGTACTGAATCTGAACTGAACAAATCTACTGATTAAAGACTATCACACACCTTTTTATGTAATGATCTCAAGAAGCAGTTAGGATTATTCTATGTATGTATCAATACACAAAGTCTTGTGTAGTGACTGCACGCACAGCCTATAAAAGTATCTGATCAATGATCTTATATTAATATCAGCATGAGCAAATCATTTTCCCAGTGTTTCACCAGGCTCTTGAAAAGGTAAACATCAGAGATGCTTTGCTTCAAGCAGAAACTGAAGGAGCTACTGAAGATACAGTTTTGCAAGTTCCTTCTTTCTCTCATCAACCACACCCATCTTGAGCTAGCCTCAGCTGCCATGGTTATCTCCTTAGTGGCTTTTTTCAGTTGTTTGGGTTCCAAGCTTCTTAAGAAATCGCACACTGATATTGCTGGGAAACCGCAGGCAGGTGACTTCAGTGGGGAATAAGGTTGCGCTCCATCCACTGACAAGAGCCTCATCAATGAAATCCTGGTATTTGGCTTTCTATAGTTGGTGAGAGATAGCTGGCCTGTCCTCCCAAGGCACCGTGTTCAGCTACCAAGATGTTTTTTGTGCTTCTGGAAAGGAGAACAATGTTTGGTCCCAGTGAGTTTCTTCTTCAGGTCCACTTGAATCTCCCACTCAGAAGCTTGGTGCAAAATGGAGCGCAGGTTCTTGGCAGTTGTCCTTGCCCTAGAAGCCATATTTCCTTCCATTTAGAAATTGACCACTTGGGGTGGTGTTGCCTGGGGTCTGTTAGCTTTGACCCTCTGCAGGTCCACCTATTTGAACATTTTGACAAAGAGCTTGTTGTGGCTCCATCTGTATTGGCCTTCTCTAAGTGCTTTGGGAATATCCGCTTAAAATGTGAGTGCAAACAGTTGCTTCACCTTCTTCTCTGCCCCAGATTTTTAGGTTATTTCGAGTTGGCAAGAGGTCAGACAGCACCCAGCACAAAGACCAACTTTCCCTGGTTTGTATCCCAGAACTCCTTCCAGGACAGCAACCACTCAAGTGCCTGGTCCCACTGCATTCACTGTCCCTGGCAGGAGAGCCCTACCGTATTTGATGGTCTTGTTTACGTGCATGCTGACTGGTCTTGCCTTGGTGGCATTGAATTCTTTCAACACCGATGAGACTGGTAAGCGCAGCTTGGAAGTCTTGCTGTACAGGTTGACCAAGCTTCACACAAATTTGCAGCACAGTCTCTCCATTGCTTCCACTTGAGTCATGGGAAAGTCATACAGCAGGAATGGCCATTGCAGTCTGGGTATGATGCATCTTAAACCTACCAAGCAGATGGATGTTTTCAATTGACTTGAGCCTTCTTTGGAATCTCAGACCCTTGAATGCTGAAGATGTTTCTTAGCTTTCCTTTTAAGAAATTTAGGCTCCTGGATTTTCCTGGTTCGAATTGCATCCGTGACCATGCAGCCATTTTTTTCCTTGGATCAATGGAGTCATCACAGTTATTTCGTCCATGAATGCTCTGCCGGCCGGATGCCTTGTATTGTTGTCTGCTTTTGGACCTCTACATTGTATTCCTCCTTCCTTTAGTAGTAGGTTCATGGCTGCCACAAACAAGAACACGGATATTGTGCATCCTGCCATGATGCCCTTCTCAATTCTGCCATTTAGTGGTGAAGTTTCCTACATTGTAACTCATCTTCAGAGAATCCATGTGTGACATTATGAGCTTCAATTAAAAACAGGTCTACACAAACCGAAATATCTTTGCTCTATTAAGTCAGTAGATCAGTTTTAATCAAGGAGAAACGATATAAGCAAAGATAGCCACAGTGAGCTGTTAGATGAAATGTGAGCCAGCACACCTCCGGCACTTCCTCAAGGTACACCACACTTTAACCTTTGCTGTGCTCTGTAAGAGACTCCCACTGTGCCAACATGGCAATCATTTTGCTGACATGCAGCAGTTGTTTTGCTCACAGTTTAGCTCAGCACCAGTATCCCCATCCCGCAAACATGTATACAATGCATTTTAGTGAGAAACACTGAAAGTTGACATAACTGTTGTTTGTCATAGGGTACTTTTAGTATTCTTATTTTGCTGTAGTTTTCCCAGGAACCTAGATCCTGTTAGAATGGCTGCTGTTCACTCAACCTGCAGCCTCTCTTCCTCATCTATAGAGGGCAGCCTTGTAACTGGAGATCACCCATCTCTTTAGTTTATGTCTTTTTTTGTATTTTGCTCTGTCTCACACACACACACACACACACACACACACACACACACACACACACACCATCATGCTCACACAAGAGTAATACATGTGTGTTTGCGTGTGCGTTTTTGAGCATGCGCGTTGTGTCTCTCTGTGATTGGGTCTGGGCTTGTTTGATTTCTCAGTGTGGATTGGATAATCCCATAATCTGATAACGACCCACTGTGCAGATTTAGTGATTAAAGTTCTGAGGCAAATGGTCGTTACCATGGCTGCCAAATAGAAGAAGAGAATAAATCTGTGTGAGATGATGATTTATGTTCCTGTGTTTGTGTGTAGGGGGGAAGACACATGTTGAAGTAGTGCTGAAAAGAGATTGTGCAAACACAATCTGAATCAGGAACAGGTTTATTGCCAAGTAGGTTTTCACATACAAGGAATTGCCTTGGTATTTTGGTGCATTTACAGTCCCAACAAACATAGTTAGAGAAATAAAAAAACAAGTACTTCAAAAGTCCGGAATTAAAAAAATAAAATGGAAATTTACAATAAAAAATATGTAAAATATATCTTTTTAAAATAAAAAAAGAGCTCTGCAGTGTTTAAAGCGAAGAGAATGGTATGTGCAAAGAATGTACAAGGTTGATGGACTGCAGCCAAAAGTTGTGGGAGGGGCTGGTCATAATGTTTCCTGCTCACCTCATGGTCCAAGAGGGATGCAGGTCCTGGGGGACGTCAGAATGCAGCCAATCAGCCTCTCAGCAGAGCGAATGATGCTGAGGTCTGCCCTGGCAGTGGCAGCAGCGTACGAGATTGTGATGGAGGAGGTGAGGATGGACTCAATGATTAGCGATGTAAAATTTGCTGAAGTAACTTTCTTTTTGAACAACTCTTAAAGAGGCAAGATTTAGCTCGATTCGCAAGCGTGAGTGAATCCAAATTCTTGCTTCTGTGTGGTGTTTGCGCATTTGTGCATACCAGCCACGTTCACTTGGCTCAGCGAGCTCCTCCTGAGCCGTAGAATGAGTTGTTCATTAGCACAAACCCCCTAAACTAAAGAACGAGTTTTTCATGAGTGCACACCCCCTGAGCCGAAGAACAAGTCGTTAATGAGAGCCTATTCGGACTGAAATCACAGAAGGTACGTTTGTGATGGCTTTTTTGCTTGTGTGGCATGTAATGGAGTTGTTTATTTATTAGACTACAAACCTGTGCACCATTGTGCTAAATGATACTTGTATTGCACTAGTAATAAGCAATATGACAGCATGATTACCATAACTATATTTGTTTATTAACAGACTGACAGAGCCACTAGTGTCTGACAGGTTGTGCACAATGTACTGCCCAGCTGATGCCGGCAACATGAAGGAGATCACATTTCAGTAGAGGTTGGAGGGGACAAGATGTGCACGGTGCACGTTGTGTATTTAAGTGTACAGTGTATTTATTTCTAAGTGTTTTTGGGGTGACATGGCAGAGTTTGTCTCAAGAAAATGGAAACTGCGCCAAGCTCAGTGAGCCGAGTTGGCAAAACAGCGTTCAGTATATGTGCATTACAGCCACCAAGTGGACTGGAGTCGCTACACTCTCATTCATGTGCTCTCAGTCTCATATTCCACTCGAAGCGGCTGGTTAGTCAAGCGCAACGCCAAGGATTGTGGCACAAAACAAAAGTGAAGAAGATATATTGTGATATATAAAGTGATATTCAACAAGAATATAAAAAAATATGAAACACTATTCACTTATTGTGGAAAAGGAATCAAATATTTCAGGACCCTTGGCACCCCAAAGCACTTACCAAGAAACAGAACGTGCTACCTCAAGAGTGAAGTAAGTGAAAATGTGGCAACACCCTGCAGCCTTCAGCTGTTTTGGTTCAGGTTTAAAGCACCCTTCAGTTCTTTAAAGCCCCACAAAGATGCTTTGAAGAACTGCTAAGCTTCTCTAGGTATTAGATTTAAAAAATGCAGGATTTCATATGTTATGTAATCCAGCGGCTGATCAAAGTAAACACAAGTCACCCAAATCAAATGCACACTGAAAGAATTTAGGTGACTTGCCATTTGAAAAAACGGAAACAAACCAAACCATTGCAATAGCAGAGAAAAGAAGCTGCTGATGAATGTAAGGCTTAAGGTCCTGAGGGAGAGACATGTCCCTCTGAAAGGCTGTCAGGATGATGAAAGGAACAACACACTGCCCTGTACACAACTGCAAATCTTCCTTAATCCTTCACAAATTCAACTCCTGAATATTCTTGACATTGAACATGAATATGTTTTTGTTTCATTGAGAGAGCAGGAAGTTCCGATTTAGGCCGTAAGCGATAAATGCATTTTGCATCTATGATAATCTGACATGATATCTGCAGGAAGAACTGTTTGAGACCTCTAAATGAGTTACAGCATTTTCTTTGGTTCTTTGTTGAATTATTTTATTTTCGTCAAGAGTTCTGTAAAATATTTCTGATTTAAAAGGCAGTCGTATATGTCAGAGTTAGAGTGGGTCATCCACCTGCCAGAGCTGCTTGAGTAACTATGGAGACAGCGAGTGTCTGTTCCAATGGATCGGTGCGTGCCAACCAACCTTCTCCTCTCCTGGGGACAGATAATATAGTTTACAACACATTAACTGGTATTTATATCAAAGAAGAATGTGCACCTCACGCATACTTCTGATCCCCATACATACTGTAACACAGCCATGAGTAAAATGTCAATCAAAGGTTTTATTTTATTCTAAACTGTGAATCAGAAAACCTTTATTCGTCCCACAGCGGGGAAATTTACAAGAAGAACTTTGTAATGTCTTTTTAAGTAAAATTCTAAATTGATCCTCTTTGTGACGTTAAACAGTTATGATTGAGATATCACAGATGATGATGGATACATTTGTGACTTCCAAAACTATATATCTTTTGTTTGTTGTGATCGACACAACGAGCAGTGCCAGAATGGACAGGTGAACACGACACACACCACAGACAAAGGCACTGAACTTACAGAATAACTATTTACTGTAACTCTCTTCATGAGGCAGAACGTGACTGATGTGACTGTCGTGATCAGTCAAAGCAGACTTTTGGACATCAGTCCCCGCCAGCAGCATTCCTGCCTGCCAGCACACATGTTGGGGAGATCCCAGATTCAGCACCCATGTGCCACATGCAGTCCGAGATGAATGGCCATTACACACAGATTGCAATGTGTGACAGCCTGTGTAGTACAAACAAAATATTTGTGTCCATTTTGGAATATATTGTGTTCTGTTTTCTAGATGTTTTTTCAGAAGACTAAAAGACGCTAATGTTTTCAGTCTAAACGTCACCTTTTATCTAAGAACAGAATTTTGGGAAAATGTTTGATACTTGGCAAATGAGATAACAACAGTGAGTTCCTCCAGCTGTGCAGTGAGGTGTCAGGGTTTCTGTGTGTCAATGAGCTGCTCATTATTCCAGAGAAAGATTGGCATATTGGTGTCTAAGCGTTACATCACCAAGATAATGAGATTTGCTTGTAAAATCAGCCCGCTCACATATGCACGACTAGTTGGTTATGTTAAAGGTGCTGTCTGCGATTCTAATCCAATAGTTTTTGTCAAAAGTTACTGAATTTCACGAACCGCTAGCTGTCCGTTCTGTGTGTGCACTGAAAGAAACAAAGCCCTGGCTCTGTCAATGTGAAGCAAGCAAAGTGTCTTGTGCCGAGCCACACAGCATTATTCCAGCCAATCAGCAGCAGCCATTCCTGCTCGTGCTCAGGACAGGGGAAAGGCCATGGATGTGTAAAGAGAAAGGGAGCGAGAGGGATGGTAAATAGGAGCACTGATTGGAGGGGTGTATTTATTTGGGTTAAGGATGTTATGGTGTTCAAATATCAAAACTCTTTCAGCAGAATTGCTGAATCGACCTTTAAACTACTTTGCCCCGTGCATGAGTGTGGGCACTTATTCTAGTGGTGCTGTACAAGACCTGAGGATGTGAAATAAAACTGAATTTGCTGATCAGACATGATTTTCATTCACTATTCTCAAACTTTCTATCCATATGTTCCCATCCAATTTCACCAAATATTTCTTTGTTGGAGTACATGCAGGGATTTTTGTCATGTACAGTATGTGGCCCGACAGGCCAGTATTACTAAAACAAGTTGGCTACTATGGCAGTCAAGTGTTAACCAGGCTTACATCCGTGCTCCCTAAGCCTGTCTGGAGTGAGAACCGCTGTGTTAGGTAAGAGGCTGGACAACCTCCAGCGTCTTCTAATCTTATCAACTGGGTACACATCCAAACCTGGGCCTGGCTTTAGAGGAGCCATTGGTGTGTAGGTGGAAACAGGATTTTTTTATGGGCCATGTTTGGTTTGTAATTGGCTTATTAAAAACCTAAATGAATGAATTACAAAATTCAACAAAGTTAAACCCTATATTTTAACGAAAGAAAAAATTGGGGTAGGCAATATATTCTTGGTGTCACGAGGCAAAATGTATGTAAAATATGAAATGTGTATATAGTTCTGAGAAAAATAAATGTGCTTACTGTTTGAAGCAATTGAGTAGCCCTCTTATAAAGGCCTATATTTAGCACATTGTTGTGCCATATGGATTTGTGTGTATTATCCTTTTGCCATAAGCTCATCATCTCCTCATCAATTGGCACTCTTCATATCAGCTTGTCAGCTGTAGTGCATCATGAGAGGGAATATGCAGAGCCAATGTTAACTACAAGAATCAGATATCCAAGCATTTCCACAAAAGCAGAGACATGTTCCAAAGGTTGAAAGTGCCTCTAGGTTTTGCCAGGTATGTTTTCAACTGTTTCATAGTCAGTTAAGCCAAATTTACTGGCAGATAGTACTTGTGCCTGCATGCCAGGGATTATGAGGATATGCTGATCTGATGTGGTATTCTAGGATATTTTCACATGTATTTAGCTTAGTAGTAAAAATGTTTGTAATTCGTGTTTGTACCAAATTCAATTTGAGTCTATATGGACATACACATACGTACATCCAGCTGTGTTGTATGTAGGTTTAGGCTGATGTGTTTTTTTGCATTAGAACTGCCAGTAAATGTTCTGTGTTTTTTGTGTACACTGTGTGCAGACTTTATTGTATTGTATTCGATTGATGAATAAGAATGTGTATTTGTTCTGAAGAAGCCTTTAACACTGAACTCCTCTAAAACCCTGTTTATTATATTCTTAACATTTTAGCAGCTTTTACGGTAGGTGAGAAACACCACCTAAAATATTTGGTGAGAAGGTGACACGCTTTATATTGAAACTGGATTAAACAACTTTGTAGGCCCCTCTGAGGCTGTTTTCCTGCCTTTTGCCCACTCACCCGTTCATACCCGCACAGCGATGGCGGGGAAGGTTTGAACCCGGATGATGTACATCCAGTGTCTTCAGAACAACTGGGACACTGAGCCACTGCCACCATATACTGTGAGAACCTAGAAATAAGTTATATTGGAACATGAATTGATGGCATGTAGTTACAATTAGCTGATGAGGTCAAATGTAAAAAATATGTTTTACCTGATATATGACATTAAATAAGAGAACAGTATTGTAAAATATATTCTTCTAAATCAGTTGTTCCCAACCTTTTTGGCTCGTAACCTGTTAAACACCTCATCACTGTTGCATTCTGCATGTTTATGGGTTATGAGCTCAATCGAAGAGTGCTTCCCAATCCATTTTTATTATTATTATTATTATTAATAAATAATTTTTTAAACATATTTGAGACATGAAGATGTAAAAATATTCAATAATTTAAAAGAAAAAGGAGGTCTGAAAATAAAAATAAAAAAGGAACTGCTACAACGCAATAGAGGAACATAATTACAAGACTGAGCCAAATTTGAACCAATCACCACTAAGCACTATGGTAACGTTCAATTATTCATATCTTCTTTTTATTTTATAGAATAAATTATTAATATGGGCTTTTTATCAAAAATAATCAATAGATTGATCGACAATGAAAAATAATTGTCATTTGCAGTGAAAAGGGAACAAAAAATACACGTCTGCTTAGATGCTTGAATGACAAATGACAATGCTAAGTAATGGATGTCAACTGAGGATTAAAAATTGCTGTTTCTAATTGGAGAGCAGGGCACTTATGTATTAATGTGTTTAAAACCTTCTCCGTCTGAACAGTTGTTGGTGTAGTGGGATGACTGAGGAAATATTTTATTCACAACATTTTCTATAGTGTAGTAATAATATGTCATTTATCTTAATCATTGTGTTACTATTATTTTTTTTAAATAAACTTAAATGTTTAAAAATTTAAGTTTAAATAAAAAATGCCTGCAATGATGAACAATAACCCCATCCAGATATATTTTTACAAGCTGGTAACATTTACACATACTAACTGTAACTGAGGACATTATGAATAGTCTATTTATCAATAACCAATAGCAATAATCTTCTTAAATTGACAAGACAGGCTTTGCCGAGGATATCTTTTCATGCTAATGCAACTTCACCAACAAATAAACACTGACTCCAGTCCAACAGGCAGGTACAAATGACCATTAGTCAATGTGTGATCAGCCTCGCTAAAATCATTTCCAGCCTCAGTGTTTTCTGTAACCTTTTTAATTTTTCGGCGACTTTAGTTATGTAAGAGATTAAATGTGTGTGTGAAGGTGGAGATGTTTGGAGCGGACAGTCTGGTTAACTGGAATTAGAGGCTGCCGTGTGTAGACACTGGCAGACCATCATGTGGCTGCTGGCAGAAGGTTGAAGGCTGTGGAAGCTCCGACTGACTGTCCATCCTACCGGAGAAGCTGGCTCCAATGTCAACATGCCAACCTTTTCAGTCATGTACAAAGGAGCCGTCATCATTAGCAGGTAAAAGAATTCAAACGGGAGGTGAAGGGCTGGCGGTGTTTGTGTTGGAACACTGGCTGACGCTGCTGTCTTTCTACTTTTGTAGAGTGCTGAGTGTGTGTTGTCGTGGCAGTGCTGGACTAATGTTTACGGCTTCTGTTTCTGGAAGAACCACTTAAATGTAGAGGTGACTGTTGTGGAAAAAACAGCGTTTAATTGAAGTGGGACTCGTGTGGCGCTCGCGCGCTGAGCAGTTGACTGTAATCGGTAAACCAGTAAACGTGGTGCTGCATGTAATGGTGTTTGAAAATGGAGGAGCTTTAGTGTCGAAATGTATTCCATTTGGGAGTTTAGAGGAACCAATTCTATATAAACATGTTGGTAGAACAACCTGGTTAAAGCGTGTTTTTTCTAGTGTTTTTCTGTTAATCATTCCACAGAATAGGGATAGACCCCTCCATCTGTCACCTACGCTGCTCGTGCGCCGCGCGCAGCGAGAGGCGGCTGCATTTGGTCTGCCTTCACAATAATGGCCATTCCTAAGTTGAATGCAGCTATCATTCATGTTATTTAATACACTTGTGCTTTTCTTCTATGCAGGCTGTTGTCATTCACTGGTCGTACTTGTACCTACGAAAAGTTCTGCATTTCTCTGTTGGGGTAAAAGGAAAGGTATCCAGCCCACATCATCAATTAGTCTAAACCCAGTTAATCGTGAGCCAGGACGTGCCGGGCTGCCTCTCAGGACGTCAGGTGACGTAGTCCAAACAGGTGGATGGAGGAGGATGAACGGTCAAAAAACTCAGGACGAAGGAGACCAAAAGTCAACGTTGACTTATTTTAACGTACATTTGTTACATAACTTACGTACTAAACGATCCCCAAATAAGTTAAGTGACACGTAATAGGGTAGTTATTCAACCCAAACCACCTTTCTCTTCCTAACCATATAATTATTTTTGCCTAACCCTAACTAATTAATTTTGTTGCAGGCGCACTGATTCCTCGTGTTGTTGGACATTCATGGGAAAACGCATTAAAAAAATAACTTTTCGTAATACATCATACAATCCGTTGAGGATATGATGTACTTTGACATGTCAAAATGTCTCCTGTGAAAAAGGTCATCCATGCTGAATTGACTGCTGTTATGGAGATCAGTAGGGATCAGGTGACCAATGAAACTTGAGATAAGGTATGTTTGTGTCTGTGTCAAAAAAACATGACTGTTTACAATGAAAATTCCTCAGGGTACTTTTAATATAATATAATAACGTGTCAATACGTGCTCTGTGTTTGCACAGAGTCTGTCAAAATTGGACCTGCCCATATAGCGAAGTTTAGCGTGAGAGTATCCCTCTCAGGGAAACTTTTAAAGCGTGTGTTTACGGGTCATCAGTATTGTGAATAATGCCCCACACTTCCCGTCTTCAGACTTTATGAAGAGTACTTTCTGCTGCTGCTTTCATTCATAAGTACGTTTTCAATTCGCCTCATTGTTTCACTGACAGCAGTCTCAGGTTGCTACTGATGATCCCTCTGCATCTGAAATATATATGATAATAATCCTTGTTGTTTTGGTGACAACCAGACAGAGAAGTGCTAGTTCCATTGCTAAGAAAACAAAATATGAACACGATAATCTCTAAATTTGACCAACAAAGTGTTGTTAATAGTATTTATAAGTAAACAACAGATATCAGTGTGCTGCTCTGTGCTTTGTTTACATGTTAGTGCATGTGAGTCCCTGTGTGTGGCTAGCTAATTCCCGCCGTTCTGCACTGCGCTCATAGGTCAACACGGAAACGTAACGGCCACCCTCCAATTGTTGACTCTGTCTGCACTGTTGTAGTTAGTGTAAGCAACTTAAACTACGTGGCAAAGGTCAGGGCAAGATCACAGAGGGCTAGATCCCTCACCTGTATGCCCATTCATCCATGTTAGAAATGTCAACATTTAGAGCTGCATGAAGAATAACTAATGTCATTCGTTTTTGGTGTTTGCCGCAGCTTCATTACATATATAGAATTTGAAGTGTGTGAGGTAAATGCTACCTCAATACTGTCACCGACTAACTCCATATCATCCATATTTTTCCAAGAATAAAGCAAAAAAAACAAAAAACAAGATACTGTATTTCTGAGTTCCGGTCAGTTAGTGAAAGATTTGAAGATGTACATATTTTCAGATGTGCTAAAATTAGGTATATAATAATAATAATAATAATAATAATAATATTATTACTATACTATATATATTATACTATAATAATATAGTGAGACTGAAAGAACAACACCATACCTCTGCTGTTAAGACTTTTCTAAAGATCAACAAGTCAACAACAAGTCACAACCTACCAGGTTGTTTCTTTGGGTAGGTGCCTAAAGATAGACGCTTCATTCTTTGATGGATTGGTGCCCGAGGTGGCAGCAGCCGACACACACTTCTTATTCAACACCGCTGCAAACTTTATATCTTTTTTTCCAGCCAACGTTCGGTGTTGGGGTGCTCTTATGTTAAAATTGTACATGGAGGAGTCTTTTAATCCATCCATGCAGAAGTGTACATTTTTACTCTCAGCCAAATACTCTCAGTGTTTGTGGGTCAAGGGTTGGAGTTTCCCTATTGGCCGTTGCTCTTTCAAAATTAATTGGGCAAACAATCATCAATTATTTGACTCAAACGTAGCCAAACCATGTCGTGTGATATGCTACTTTAGTTCACTTTAAGAACAATCATGAATGGGACCACTACAGTAAATTGCATATGAACACTTAATCTCTAGGAATTTACATTACTGACATTACCACTGATTCTGTGCCAGAATTAAGCAACTTGACCATACAGGGCTCAACCATATACTAGGTTATGAGTGTTGTTGCTGTTAGCATACAAGAAATCAACATACTAAACATTTTATAGGAACAGGAAAATGTTCAATACTTGGTACAATTCTATAGTTTTTTCTAGTTGTTCCTAGAGCTGTTTTTCCACCATCCAAAACTTAAAAACGTTCGCAGCCGGGCAGCTTCTCCATTTCCTTTGTGCATTGAATTTTGGCAGAATAGTGTTCATCAGCACTCAAAAATCCAAAGTGTTTTTAGTATGCATACTGACTTTTTTGAGTATACCTTATTTTGACACTTTTGCAGTGCAAACACACTACAGACTTAACCTGGTTTGAGTTAGTATGTAGTCTGGATTTAGTAGACGGCTTTTGTTTAGATCGGCCAACATATAGTATGTTAGGCAGTAGCACAAACATAAAGACCGACATCCTACTACCCCCAGACTGTTTCACAGCGAAGAGCTGTCTCTTACCTGTAAAGCTGTAGGAGAAACTCTCCGAGACAGACGTATATATTCATATTTATTCATGACAAAGTCAAATTCCACTGAACAGCTCCCTCACGTTGAGTAGTTACGGTCTGACGGTGTAGCTTTGCAACTGAAGAGTGTAATATGTGAAGGAAAGACGAGTACAAAAAGGCTCTTAAAGTTTATGATGTACTTATTTTCTCTTCTCTTCTGCCTCCTGCTCCCTCTTTTCCCCATCCTCTTTTTCCCTTCATCTCTAACAGGACATTAATGGGTCCATACGGAGTAGACCGAGCTGTTCATTCCATGGAGTTTACTGACTGTGAGAATGGCCTGGGTAAGTGCCTTTTTTACTTCTCAAAGTAAACATGTAGAAACTGTGTTTCCTGCAGGTACTAATGTCCTCTCCATCTCTTCCTCTGTTTTTGCTCTATAACTGCTAATACAGCTCATGGTTATCAGGGGGCCTATGCCAGCATTTAATGGTAGAGAGACAGGGTGCACCCTGGACTAGGGATGCCACAAAAACCGATACTTCGGTACCAAGTCCATTTGAAAATGATGAAAAGGTGACGGTACTCGTTTTTCTACAGTACTGTAGATACTGTAGGTACCACAAGTACTGTAGGTACCGGGGGGCTCGAGACTAACGGCGTCCTGTCAACTAGTTAAAATCCGAAAGTACAAAGTAATTAAGACATTTAAAATTTCAATTATGCTTTTTGGCTCCTAAAGTACACGAGTCTGGCCGTGCGCCCGGGACCGCAGGCTTTCTTCTCTGCTCCCTCTCTCCATAACAGCTGTTTGCTGTCAGTGCATCCACTTCTCTCTCTCTCTTTCGCTTCACCAGACACTCGCTCATCACACAGTACGCACACACTTGACTTTTTGTGATTATTTATTCAGTAAACTCACTATGACGCATCCAGGGGATGTACCCTACTTTTCCCCTGATAATGCTATATTGTAAACAACACAAATCTGTGTTGAAATCGGCAGGAGGAGAGCTAGTTACCTTTAGCTGGTAGCTGTTAGCTGTTAGCAGCCGCTATCAGAGGTGCTATTGACTTGCAGTAAGCTGCATTCAGGCTCTATTTAGTAAAATCGACTATTGGGCGAAGGTAAAGATATAACGCTATCATGATGTGTTCAAATGTAATCTTGTGAAATTTTTTTGTTAGAAACTTATCCAAGTTTACAGTTGTTTGAATGAGATTTTTTTCAAAGCAATATAAAAATGATATTGGAGAGGGAAATAGGACCTGTAAAGGTCCTAACAAAAACAGCTATCAAATGTAGTAAAGGAATGTTTGTTGAATTTCATTTTTTTTTTTTACTGTGGTATCGAATTGGTATCGAGAATCGGGAATTTCACTGGTATTGGTATTGACTACTGAATCTCTACCCTGGACAGGTTACCAGTCAATCACACAGCTAACACACACAAAGATAAAACTCTGGAGGAAACCCACACTGATGCAGGGAGAACATGAAACTCCACACAGAAAATAAAACACTTAACCTTAATAAAATAATTAACCCACACCATAAACCATGGAAATCTATGATGGTGTGGCATGAAAAAAGGGATCCTTTATAGGTAAAAGTCTACTCTTTTAAATCAGTCATCACTAGCAAAACAATACATTTATTTATATTTATGAAGTCAAATCACATGCACAGCTTAAAGTAACAACATAATGTAGTGTATAGCCCTACTCAACCATCCTCCACTATCTGGTAATGGAGTCTGATTTTGAATAGCTGAAATAATTGAAGTCCTACTTTTAAAGGGATTTTCTCTGCAGAGTAGGTATCCTTGTTAAGTATCAGTGTGTTTGCCTGCGAGGGGAAGTAGGTCATGTGGCAAAGCCCTAACCCACTTAACTCAGCTGGGTTAAGAATGCAGGGAGCTGCTGTTGCTTTTATCTTTACTGCACTTCTATAAAACCACGCTGGAGCTTGTGCCAACGCAAGGACAAATTTTCCATATGCATGAATACAATTACAGCCATATTTCCTGCTCATGTAGAGGTGCTTTACATAAGTGGACATATGTACAATAGGCATTAAAATACATACAATAGGAATTGAAAGCTACTCAAAACTAAACTGTTGTAAATGTGTCCAAAGTGATGTTTAAAACAACTGATGTAGATGAATGGAATTATTTAAGGAATGTGTCATTTTTTTGCCCCTTATCAGAATTGAACTTTTGAACTTATTGAAGGTTTTTTTTTTAATAATATATCTTTATGTTAATCCCTACAGCAGCTCACTGCACTTCCTTTACACACATATTATACTAGACGTAGATTTAAATGAGCGCTGCATTAAGATTGATAAATCATTAAGGAGATTAACATTAGCCCACGTCACAGCTTTCTTTTCTTTATTTCCAATAAGATTTCTATAGTGTCCATAATAGTATTTTTTAACATACCAAATTGTTCCTGGTGGTTAGAGCAGTACCTTGCATGGTAGCTCTATGCATGTATAAATGCAGTTATCATGAAGCATGTTAGTGTGGATGGAAGGTTTGGACAGGATTTAAACCTTTTATTTTCATCATTTTCCTCCTGCTCTAGGTGATGTTTGAAACATAAAGGCTCGTACATACTTTCCGCTTTCCACCTCCATCTTTCATCTAATAGGATGAAATGATGACATTTTGGACAGACACGGCACACAAGGCATACAACCGCGAAGCGGTAATTCTAGTTGGAATTATTCTTATTACTATACATCTCAAAATCAGAAGTAGAAAAACATTTCCTTAAGAAAATGTGTGTGATTGTTGTGCACAGTTATGATGGTTCGCACAATTTGTGTATGACTTCATAGTCCTATGACAGCTCATTGACCTTAATGTATGGACTGAGTAAGAGATGCAATATCAGTGAATGGGGCCTCATAAGACTTTGAAGAATGGAGTTTATACTGTATGCTGAGTTATAAATACAATGGGATCACATGGGCCTTCATAGATTTATAACTATTCATAACTATTGGCTTTATAAAGATTAATGCATTATGCATTATATCATTCATATACTCTATATGTCATCATAATGAGCTTATGTGCGGTTGATCTGCGATATTGAATGGAGTTTGTACTCTACACTGTTTACAGATGGCAAGTTGGGACAGTGGGACTCATTGTACTTTAATTAGAAAAGTCAAATTAACTCATAAACATCATCATAATGAACCTCTGTGCAGTTCATCAGTGTGCAATACTGAGCATTTTGGAAATATCAGTAGTGTTTGTATTGCCTACAATAGCTGATATATAAATGCAATGGACATCAAAGAGATGTATTAATCTTAGTAACACAGTATGACAGTTCTCAACAAGAAAATACATAGCACCCATCAACAAAAAAATTACAAATTAAACACAATTTGACCTATTACAGTTGTGTGAAACATCAAAAAGCAGGAAATACTCATAGCTTATTACGCTGTAGCACACCTTATAGCACATCTGCATCAACCACATGGTGTGTGTGTGTGTGTGTGTGTGTGTGTGTGTGTGTGTGTGTGTGTGTGTGTGTGTGTGT
>CALSCE010010635.1:14574737-14615321 GCA_943593645.1 Bovichtus variegatus | reverse complement strand
TGTGTGTGTGTGTGTGTGTGTGTGTGTGTGTGTGTGTGTGTGTGTGTAAAAGCAGCACACAGGTGAGACGTAAAGCAGCTTATAAGTGTTCACACTGTTCCAGTACATAAAGCCTAAAGACCCCCGTACTGTATATGTGAGGCGTCCACAGCAGAGGAGTCTGTAGCAAACAGTCCTGCTGTCCTACACTGAGGACAGCACACGCTAATCTTTCTGTGAACGCAGCTCAGCGTGTGGACTGTGCCTTTTTCATCACATTGAATTGTGTGATCATTACAACGTCCTAACGTGTTGGAACTTTTAATCCTCGGGAAGCAAACATAACCTTCAAGCATCCTGAGGAGGAAATAATCCTATAGAAAACAACATGTGAAGGCAAACAGGAAGGAGAGAGGCATGTCTTTTTATATTTGCTCCAGCTGCTTTTGCATTAGTATGAAGTTTTTTCTTATCTGATGATAGGCGGGGGGAGGAGAGTGCTTTGAGGCTGAACAAAAGAACAAGAGACTGTTTTCCTCAGAGAAGAGTAAGAAGGAGGGAGGACTAAGAAAAGGGAATTTTATAACCCCATTCTTCCAACAGCCGATAATTAACATCCACCACTTCGCTCCAGACCTAATTAATGTTACCATTTTGTCTCTGTGGTAACAGGCCAACAGCAGCCTGAAGGAGCCCCGATCGATTGGTAAATAAAGAGACTTTGCCAGCTAGGCAGCCAGGTTTGTACTTGAGACGAAGGGTAACCACCATAGATACGCTGTATTTACAGTTCAGTGTGTTAAACGCACCACAGTAACACTAGATGGATGTATCGTACATGATGATGACCATATTGTGCTTCCATGAATTTCCCCACTGTAACTGTGTTTGCATTCTTTTATTTACTTTGTCATATGTAGCAACAATGACCGACACACGTACTTACTAGAGGTGGAAATTACAAATCACGTTGCCCATTCGGAACGTTTTGTTCAGTTTAGTTCAAAGATCAGTGTTTCATCACTGTTCATAACGCAGAATCTATGTTCAGTGCTGAACATAACAATGTTCAGTGCTGATTCAAACTCTCCTCACTTCAGCTGTAGGTTCAGTCGGCTCTTGGCTTAAAGGGACAGTTCACCCCAAAATCAAAAATTCATATTTTTCCTCTTACCTGTAGTGCTATTTATCAATCTAGATTGTTTTGGTGTGAGTTGCAGAGTGTTGGAGATGTCGGCCGTGGAGATGTCTGCCTTCTCTCCAGTATAGTAAAACTTCTTCTTTTGTGGGGTTCAAAGCACCTAAAAAAATACATTTGAAAAACTCAACAGCAATGTCTCCGAAATCATGAGCCAGTTACTCAAGATAATTCAAGGAACTTGTTGTTAGCAGTTTGATGTAGGAACTATTTTCTCATGCTCATGACAGCAAAAGATGTAAACATTGAGTTCCTCCTCAGCTGAGCTGTAGTGTCAGTCAGCGAGCCTCTCGTCCATGAGTAGATGCACGCTTCCTTCTGTGTGGTGACATTTGGCTGGTGTAGTTCCTTCTAGGGCTGTCAAATCTTAACACGTTATAAATAACGCAAATGAACGCATATAATATGATTTAATGTTTATGTTATTGGATGATGTACTGATGTTGCTGTAAGTTGCTGTGTGTTGAATAACACTACCTATAATTCCAAATAACCCTACCATTGCATTTTGCTCATGATGTTGCCACACTGACAAGAAGCAGAAGCTTTGCTGTGGAAATGTCTTTGTTAGTTGCATGTAACTTACTGTAAAGGAGCAGGAACTGGGCCTTTCGTTAACAAACTGCAAACTCCAACATCAGAAACTTGAAGAATGCACATCAACTAGAAAGTCTACACGTAAAGCTACTGTAGCTACACTGTAACCACTTCAAGGACAACTATAAAATCCAAAATACATGTGTACTGTAATAAAGCTTATAAATAAATAAACTAATAAAAAAAACATTTGATTAAATATGTACAGATTATATATGACAGTCAGTTATGGTTTGGTTGAGTGGGGGGGTTTAATGCAATTTCATATGTATTTATTACAACCTTAACCTACAAAAAAATATGCAAATGTTTATCACATTTTGTGTCACATTTTAAAGTGGGAAAAGAAAAGGTTTCTTAAAATAAATATATTTTATATATAATAATATACTGTATATTATAATATAATATAATATATATTCACGGGTGATGTATTGCTCAAATCTAGTTATTCACTGTTTTACAGCCTCAGCAGTAGTGACGGAGTAGGCTACACCCATCTGTGCTGCAGCACCTTACTGATGGTGGACATAGTTGGAAGTGCTGTTTGCATGTGTTATTCCTGGACCCACAAAGACTCTTTGTCATACGCATCCATGCCAAACAAAACAACTGTAAATATAAGAAGCCACCAAGTATACAAATGTTGGAATACTATTTAAATAAATCGACCTCCCAAGTCCTAGAATAATATCCTCAGTGAATGAAAACATTTGTGCTCTTTAAATCATCGAATGACTGGTAGCTTTCTTATGTGACCTTAAGCATTCCGCTGTTGTCAGCAATATGCCAATAAAATGGCAGCTGCCAACAAATGACCTTGCCCTCACTCTCCTTTGATCACAGTATTTAAAATCCCATCTGTACCATGTTATTAATATTCATTTATGTACTGTAATTAGCATTTCTTTCCATTGTGAGTTCACCAGCTTTTTATTGTAGAACTAAAATAGTGAGAAGGACATGTAGAAATGAGGTGGTGACTTCCAGGTTTAAGGAATCTACCTTAGCTCGTAGTGACTGTTATACCGTGTTGAGCTAAATCTGAAGAAAACACTTGCTTCTCCTAACGACTCTATTCTCTACTCAGTGGTTTCAAAACTCTATAGTGGATATTTGTGAATCTTACTAAATTCTTGAATAGAATTTGTTCGAAACGCAACTAAGCAAGAAGGAAATCGTTGCTCTCACGTGTCACTGTCATTGATGTCTGTCATTTTGTTTTTCTCCTCCCAACAGGGATTAAAGTGATTGGTGGAGTGAAGGAGCTAACTGGGGAGGAGTTTGGAGTCTACGTCAAACGGATTTTACCAGGTGGCCTTGCATCTAGTGATGGTAAGTACTGTATCCTCCAAGGGGAGCCTTTTTTGTCATGCTGTGCCAGGTTTACTTTTATTACTTCAATTCCAAGGTAACCATTATCCAAACAATACAGAGAGGCAGGACAGCTGTGGATCATCGGCTCAGCATGCAGTGTCCGATGTCATCTCCCTCCCTAACCGCTGTGTCTAACTATCCACCCTCCATAAATACCAATACCCCTCTTATCCAACTCAAACTTCTGGTTATGAGGACGTGTCTGTCAGATTCTGATGATCTCACTCACTACCTTCATAAAGCACTGCATTTTGTTAGTTATAAGAATATTCAGACCAAAATGAAAACATGTTTGGTGAATAATAATTTCAGATTACTGCCATCTTCAAACCATAAAAATCTGTCAGCTAATTCACATGAGTCATGGGTGCATCCAATCACTACGTCATAGACATTACAGACTCAACATCAGATTAAAACAAACTAAATAACAAATCACCAATCTGCATCAATCAATTATCTGCATATTTAAAAAAAAGTGTACAAAGTGTATAAACAGGTGAGAAGGCACATCTCTGCAGGGCTCTTGTGTATATTATTTGATATATTATTCATACTGTATACGTGAAGCACCTCTTATCAACTGAAGTTTCTAAATCTGCACGTACTTTATAGTCATTCTTGTTATGTTGTGGGAAAATGTGTGGGATGATGTGAACTAACTAGCAGTTCTTTCTCACTCCCATTGTTGAATAAGACTGTAGACTGTTGGAAACATGGTCTGTGGCTTCTTGCAGGGAGGTTTGGAATCCTGGATTTGGGTTTATGGTCTTCCTTGTCACTTAATCTAACAACAAAATCCAAATTTACAATGTGACAATAGACTATTATCTTGTATTATGGTTCATTGGTTTGTATATGAATACAAAAAAAACCTTTGCTGAAAGCACCCAGCACAGGGTCTGCATATGTTGCTGAAGACTCCTGTCCCTGTATGAACTCAATGAGGTGTTTACTGGTGCTAACTTGTGAATCAGACGAAGTGTGATTCATGAATGGCTTTTTGTAGGTCACACATTTAGGAGTCTGTGCAGGTTTCCTGAATCTGACATTGGATACCTGATGTCCACTGTCCTTGACCAAAGAAACTAAGTCCCTCTCTCTTCTCTTCTTCTTCTCTGATTCTCAGTGTCACTGTTGTGTAAAAGGGCAGATGGTGACGAAGGTGTCATCTGAAGTTAAAACTCTGAAAGCTGTAACTGAACAGGTATTTAAGGTGTACCAGCAGAGATCTGCTCTGTGGTTAGTGCTGACTCCTTGTGACTTGAAGAAGCAAGATGTTTTGGAATCCCACTCGAATGCTTCTCATGCTGCCAGATGAGTTAACCATGTCCACTTTAGTCCTGAGTTGGAACAGGGTGTTGTTTGATTTAGATACACCTGTTTTCTCTGGTTAGAGTTGCCAGTAGTTCTTCATTGAGCAAGCATTGCAACCCTCTAGCACAGGGGTCACCACCATGCGGCTCACAAGCCCCTCTCCAGAGGCTAATGTTTGAACTTTTTCATTTATCATTGTTAGGCCAAAAGTGATTCTTACATTCTCTCTATACATTCATAGCCAATATACATTACACAATACATTCGGTAGTACAGAGTGTGGACTGGTACCTGAAAGCCAATTCACCTCCTGGGCACTGCCGATGTGCCATTGAGCAAGGCACCAGACCCCCACACTGCTCGCTGGGGCCCTGTACAGTAGCTGACCCTAATGCTAGGATGGGTTAAATGCAGAGTCTAAATTTCACTGTGTGCATTCTTTTTTGACGCACGTCGAGCCTGTCTGTAGAGCAAGGGAATTAAAGCGGAAAGGATGATGTCCTCAACACAAAGGCCAGTGAAAAATCACTGGGGGAAAGTTTTGTTAAAAAATGTAAAACTTATTTTTTTAGGCTCTTTTATAGGCTAATACTTCAAGAAAGTCAGGAAAAATATGAAGCTGGCCCAATCAGGTGCAGCAGATATTTTTGTAGAAATTTCCATATTCTACAGGAACGCCTTAAAATACATATTGCATGAAACCAAACACCCAATTTTCAGCGGTGGTACTTATCTTTCACTTTACCTGCACAAAACCTTGGTGCAGTCCTTGAGTACACAAGGGCAAGTGAGAGTAAGACACATGGACATTCTGTCAGAATGATGACCTCTGGAGTGACAGAACAAATATTTTTGGAGCTTCTCTTATGTGAGTATGAAACATGAATAAAACACACCACAACATTGTTGTGGCCTACTTTCTCTGTACCATAAATGATGGATTTAAGGCATATACTGTATTTGGGACTGTTTGTACTCAAAAATCGTGACAACTTTATTTGTGAGATTTCCTTAAGAAGCCATCCAAATCACACTGCTCATATGTTGTGAACTTCTTTATCGATTGGCCTTTTTTCAAATACTGGGTTAGCAGCCATCACTTAAATCCGATCTATTTGAATCTCTTAGCGATATTGGCAGCATTTAGACATAGAAACCAGACTATTTTAAAGTACCACACACACATACAATTGTTTACGCTTAGTTATTTAAAGTCTCACTGGATGAGATCACCAACTAAATGTTAAAAAATTAAAATGTAATATGCAGAGCTGCAGTAAATAGAAATAGGTCACACCGAGGTTTAATCCTTATCTCCAGAGGCTGATACGTTAACTCTTAAGGACATGTTTCAAGTGACAGTAAACCAGACTGAGGAGGAAAGGTCATCCACCGATCACAGATCCAAGAGGAGAAACCGCGGTGTCTGGTGGAGTGATGAGGCTGTGGTCGTAGCACCCTGGGGTCTGGGATGTCCTGTTAGCCTCCAGGTTTTGGCCTTGTAGCAGATCTTAGAGTTGAATATATCATTATGAAGAATTCCAACACTTGGGTTCGTGTTATACAATTCCTTTACAAGTCTGCATCCTATATTTTTTGTGTGGCTGTATCAACTGTTGTTCTGTTTGGTTGCCATGGTGATGGTGGTGCATGCAATGCGGCGGTTAGTAGATTCCATGAACTTCGCTACATTTTTGTTTTAATTTGTTGTCTTTTTGCCTTTTTTTCCTGGAGCACATATGGCATATCATCAACATCGGAGAAGGAAGTGTGTGGATTGGATAACAACATTGTGCGATCATTCATCTAATCCACTTCCTCAATACGCTGGGCTGTTACTCTACCTTCCAAACTGCCTATTACCAAACGACCAAAAGACCTTCCTCTGCTGGTGTTTATGTCCATTTGTCTTGACAGACCTGATGACCTGATTACTTTCTCTCCGATGTCCCACAGAAGGAATCGTCTCCTGTTATTTTTGTCCGTCATCCTTGTCGAAACACCATCGTGTACTGAAATACAAACTGTATAACAAGTTCTTCTTCCAGATGATACACCTGACCTTTCTCTGACCTCTGACAGGAAACCTGTTGCCAGGGGACCAGATCTTGGAAGTGAACGGGGACAGTCTAGTAGGAGTCACAAGTGAAAGGTAGTCCAGTAAAGAACTACTTGTTTAATCACATGATTGACTGAGGTGAGGCTGTAACAATAATGTCAATGTGTCGTTGTGCCCCTGTTTGTTTCACAGGGCTGTGGACGTCTTGAGAGCAGCCTCTGCAACCAATCACATGCGCCTTCTCATAGCCAGAGATGAGGAAGCAAAGTAAGCAGATGTCCATGATACAGTACATTGATATGGTGGCACACTGATTCTCACAGTGCTCGACAGGAGATCCATCGTTTTGTGATTCGACCTAAAATACTGAGTTAGCCAGTATGGACAAGAAACAGAGCAGTTCTCAAAGACTTTCTTGTCGTCCGATGGCACTTGAGGCTTTTACTCACCTGCTACCACACAAGCTATAATGAATTGCTAGTATTAGTGTTCAACCAGTTTAGGTGAAAACAAGGTCAGTGCCAGCTCTCAGCATCACAGGCCTCAGTTTCCCCTCGAATCCACTTCAGACAACAAGTTGACCAAGGTAGTAGTGGACTTTCATATTTAAATGAGCAAGATTTTGCACATGAACGTGTCAGCCCTAATATTTTTTGAAAGTGTAATCCTCAGAGAAGAGACTCTGATGCAGACAGGATTTGCACCTTAGCTTTTACAGATGATGCGTGCCAGAAATGAGAAGTTAATAGTGGAAATCGCACTGTGACACCAGTAGCAGACGGTGGATTTATTGGGAAGATCCCAGTATGAATATGTAGAACTCAATGAATGAGTGCTGATAAGTGTCATCCAAAGATATATAAATGTTGAAAAGGGAATGTAGTGATGGCTTCTCACAAAGGCAGTGGTGAGGTCTTTGTGGTGGAATGACAGCAGACTCCGAGAGGGGAGAGAGCTTAACCTAGGGCTGCTCCTGATGAGATGAGCCTCGTGTGTTAATCTGCGCTCTGTGCTTTAACTACCAGAGCAGAGGATCGAGCTGGAGGGAGGAGAGTGGATGGCAGGGAGGGGGGGGATTATGCCCGTCTGTCTGTCGGTCTGTCTGTCGGTCTGCGTCTCCCTCTCGACAGATTTCCTCTACTTCTTTTAAAATCAAGTTGAAACTATCTTAGCAATAGCTACATGCTTACCAACTGTGACACTCTTTAAATATAAAAAAAAAAAAACCTTGATTATGCCTACTCTTTAACAAAAACCACAACAAAATTCACCAGAAACAGAAATGGATGTTCTTTTCCCATCAGCAAGCATGCACTGGTGTCTGCCACAGTATATTTTTTGAAACTACTTCAAATTCGCTTATGGAACAATAATCATAATAATGCCATAGTTTCATTTTTTTTTTTTTTCAATAATGGTTGATTAATAATCGTATATAACTATGTCAGTAAGGTATTACAGAAAACTGACCCTTAATCTACCATAAATGTCCCATTGACAAATCTGTTGACAGCTCAGGAGACATGTTGATACTGACAGAGCAACAGAAACGCTGCGTTCAAGTGTTCAAAGCTTTGAGAGCGGGAGGTTCTAATTGTGTAAAACATGCTAAATACATATGTTGAGATTTATTTATTCCTCAACTCAAAATTAGTTTTGCGTCATTATTTCTTAACAATATATAGTTTGTGTTTGCATAAAAATATTTTCCTGGACTCAAAATGTCCGGTCAAGAGCTTAGAAATGGGACAGACATATAATTCCATAGTTGTGACATACAGTCACCAAGGGTGTATAACGGCCTGAATAATGAACGTGGCTGTCTCATGAGCTCTCAGCAGCGATGTAATGTTTATTGCTTATTTCAGGATCCTGATATGAAGCATATGGGTGAGCCTCTAGTCTTCCCTGGAGGGTGTTTGCATGCAAAACATTTTTTTCTGTTCTCGAAATGTCCCATTCTACTCTCATTATTAAGACACAATTATAAGGGCTTACACAACATTCACATTGTAGGGTTGTGTCGAGCTGTTAAGTCTGCCATGGTTTGTTGCACAATATGCTACAGCTGTAACCTGTTTGCTTACATGCTAGGATGCATAGCGTATCCTTGTTGCCTATATACAACCACAGCACAGTCCTCTGTCACAGATTCATACACATTGCAGACTCAGTCCAGGCACCCTGCATTGTGGATTTAAATAGAGAATTGTTTGCAATGAAATGCAGAAGTCTTAGTACAATTATTTGGATTTCGGCACATAAAAACACTAATGATATCTTGGCTATTAAAATTCACCTTGCAATTTGACAATAAGTTTATGTCCTTCTGTTTTTACCAAGCTGACCACTTCTTACATGTTAAACTCTTCACCTCCAGGTGTTACACCTGTGAATCTGTAGAACAATGTTGGTGATATGGTGTGGTCATAACATTATTACGAGCTCTATAGGCACACACATGAAGACATGCAAACATGTGCACGTTTGTGCTGACTGCAGAGGGTACAGTATGCAGTATACAAGTCCTCTTGGTCTGTTATTTCTACTGAGAATACATGGTTCGCCACTCCTGTATAATGTGATACAGGAGAAAATACTGTTAACATGTTTGTTAGGCCTTTAAGTCCAAGTAAAAGAGCAATTAGAGCGTCTTTAGTTTCTATAATGTGACTATTTCTGAAATGAAATGCAATATGTGGTCAGGGTATAATTAACAGAGGGATTTTGTCAAATCGTTAAGGGATTTGATTTGATTTCCCAAATGTGGGTGGGACTTAGAGAGTATGAGTCTCTGGAGAACCACAGTATTACAGTTGTAGAGGACCATTGGCCTCCACCCACTGCTCCCCCCTTCACATTGTTATCAGGAGTGAGAAATGAATAGATTAGACCTTAGCAACGTTAATTTAGGACATCAGTTTGTAAAACTTTGTTTACGCCCAGCTCTAACTCATGAGGTTGCTCTGCTAACCAGGTCAAGAGCCGTTTTATATGATGGCTGGAGTTAGCCAGTTGCCCCAAGTAACATTTGATTGGATAGAATCATGTAAACACTCCCAGGAGCGTCGATGACAAAGATCAGAAGATCTGTCACTGTAGGAGAATGATTAAAGAACCAGGACAATTTCCCAGTCGTCTGGCTGCTGGTTATGAAAGAGGTGCAGCCTGAGGTCTTCTTTTTGTGCTGTCCAAGAACAGTTTGTGCCCTTATTTACCATGCAGCCAATATTACCGCTTATCATAATCTGCTTAGAAACGCCACATTCAAATCATCATCCACAGGGGATATCATATTGTTGTGATGTAGATGATAATCTGCAAAATTACCTTAATTTATTTAAAAAGCTTCTATTTCCATGATAGTAGAAATACTATGGTGCTTTCCACATTACAGATGTACATGTGTGACATGCAGATTAAAATATTGTAGGTACTATGTAAAAACTAGTTGTGAAATGTATACATTATATTAATAACATTCTCTCATCTCTGACATAATCTGGTCAACTGCTCCAAATGTTGTTGGCCAACACACTGAAAGGTTTTAGATCTAAATGAACCATGCCTATGTTTATTGGCTGAATTTGGACAATGTCTAGGGTTTCATATATGCTTAAACACCTGTAAATAGTCTGATGGCTTAATACGCTGACCCTATAAGAAATGTCCCCACTATAAGGATTGTATGATAATTATATAATGTGGTATACCTCACTATACCGCAGTAAATCAATAGATTCATTTCTTCTGGTTCAGACACTGTTTTAGTCAAATAAACTTCTTATGTTTACATCTTTCTGTCTTTTCCATGACTGACAAGCTCTTATTCCAAATAATGTTTCTCTTTTGGTTTCCCTGAATAGGAGAGAATTTGCTGAGTTGCTGGAAAAGTATGGATCTAATGGTAGCACAGGATCAACACGCAACTCTCCCATACAGCAAGGTGGGCAAATCCCTGCTTAGTCCATTGTGTGATATATTACACATTCTGTTTTTTCCTCAAGCAGTAACTTTAATTTAAAGTGAGCATATCCCCTGCTCATGTCAATGTACGTGAAATTAAATGTCCTGTACAAAGTGTCCTTAATGCCTAAATTACATCATCATACAGTTCTATGTAAAAACGACATTTTCTATATTTGCCAGAGCACTAAGCCTAAAGGGTAGATGAAGTGAGTCTGCCTTTAGAAATGGCTTATGACAGGTGCACTTGTCCATTACACAACTGCCAACATCTGTTTCAGCTGGGAAGGAGGCAGCCAGCTGGTAAAGATTTGTTACAACACGGCTTCAGCATGTGAGCATTCTTGTGAGCTCTGTGTAGGGAATGGTGTTGATGCATCATCAATTGAGTTCATTAATATTGAGTCTATGTACTCAATATTAATGAATTCACACAGAAGGAATCACAAATGTATGGTAAAACACAAAGACTGGCAGAGTTACTGCTGTTGGCTCAAAGGCACTGTCAAAGATGACACGGTGAGATGATGTACTGTAAGGGCCGAGTAAACACTTTGTTTATGGTGCACAAGATGATTAGAGGAATGTTGCTTGCTGCTTAGTATTTTCTTCCATGTTATGCTTTGCTTTACACCCATTTACAATTTATTTTGTCAAAGAATCCATGACATCCATGACATACTACTGAGTTTCAGCATGAATAACCTCCTTCTATTTCAGTACATTTTATCTGGAATGTGTAAAACGTTTATTCCCTTCCCTTATTTCCTTATAGAACACATATCAAGTGACCATCATGTTTGCTTCCTCATCCAAATAATGACTTATCCAGTATAAGAAATGATTTAGATAAGATATCTTTTTGACAATTGTTGATTTTACACCTCCTAGCAAAGTTTAAATGATAAATACTTACTCTTTTTGTCTGTTTGTTCTTTCTTGCCTTTCCAAAGGAGGCCGCTACCTGGAGAGTACATCGTCTGGTTCCTCGTCTCGCTCCCAGAGTCCTTTGTTGTTGAGCCCAGCTGGCTCCCAGAACATGTACAACAACAGTGGGCCCATGCTGCGCTCCCTCAGGTCAGAGTAGTTTGTACAGGATTCCACCACGACACTGCTCTCCTGTTAAGGGAAGTTGTGGCCAGCAAATACTGAACCCAGATTTACAAACCACCTATTTTGTAGATTTGCATCCATGGGTGTCATCTTGGCAGGTGGGCAGTTGACATTAAATTTTAAGTAGTCCACACCTGGACGCTCTACCCAGCTCGAGCAGGACGTGTGGTCACAGAAGAGAAAGTGCTTCTACAAGCATTTGGAACAATAGAGAGTTATAAAATGGAAACATTTATTTCAGTACAGCAGCACTGACAGCTAAGGTCAGCAGACGCTCAGAAACTTCAATAAACTTTCAATCATGCCAGTATTTAAATCAAAATCATTCAAAATTCTAAATATAAATATCTGTGATACTAATAATAATATCAGCCGAATTATCACTTTTACTCGGCTTGTGTGCAGAATTAGTCAGTAATGCCATGGAGGCCTAATAATGCCCACAGACCTGTGACACACCCCTGGCTACAAAAATACCAAAGTGCGCTCGAACACCATCGACACACCGGGCACAGAGCACCTGACTGCACTTTCATTCACATAAATAGAGGCCCTATTCTCTACTTCAAAGATTGATGTGTTTATGTGTCTTCGTGTTCTCAGTCATCCCGGTGAAGGAGTGATTCAGCTCATTTCAGTGGCGCGATCCAGCAGTTTGGGCATCACCATCGGAGGAGGCTCCAACAAGCCTGACGGCCCCGCTGTATTCATCCAGGAGGTGCTGTCTGGAGGAGACTGTCACCGGGTAAGAAATGAGATACACAGAGTAAAATGAAACCCTAAAACTTCACATATTGAGACGGAAAGATGAAGGGTGTAGTAAAGGGAGGGATATTGCTCCGAGCCATACCAACCAATGTTTTTATTGTATAAACAAATAAACACAGGCAATACTTTTTTGTCAATTCAGTGCTGCTATAAGGGGCTTTAACAATATCAGCAGTGTATTTCTAAATCTGCAATAACGTTTTTTTGGTATTTTTGACACCCAATCATCACTCTGGCTTCTATACAATATACACGTTAACATGTTAGCATGTCACTTACAGAACCAGCAGACACTGTAGTTGATCCTTTGTTCTGTACATGGTAGCAGCCACGCTTCTGATTGGATGAAGTGCATGAGGATTGTAGTTGAGATTGCTTAAAAGTCATTTAAAAGCAGATTAATATTCATCAATATATATATCGTCATATAATCAATTACAGATAACAAATGCCCTACAGTATGGTAACAACAGTATGAATCATATTGTTACTTGACTCCCATGAGCCCTGACTGGAGGACCACGCGGAAACCTGGATAAGACATGAGTGAGATGGATGCAGTGCATGTAGGGAAATGAAGTGATGGAGGAAGGTAGAGGAGAGACAGAGGGGAGAAGCAGGAAGTACTGGGTGCTTGTGTAGACCTCTGCAGCTTTGGCCTTAGATTAGTGTAAAACAGTGCTCAGGATTGGATTGATGATTTAAGAGGAGCTGGATTATTTACACAATATTATAATATGTGTGTTATTAACATGATGGCTACTTCATCAATACGCCACATATCAAAGTCCATTATGCCAAAACCTTTCCCTTGTTTTTCCTAAAACACATTTAAATGACATTTCTCTGTTATCTAATGTCACCTTGACTGAAGAAAATGAGCATAAGGTGACCAACATACCAGTCCTGTCCATTCATTACATCCTGTTGAATATTTAGGATTCATGCTGGACTAAAGAATGTTAAACATTGCATATTTCTTGGCGTTCAGTGTCAGTGCTGTTCTATTAGAGTAGTCCCAGAACAGACACACTACACCAAGTGTGAAGGTCACAGCTCCTGCTGTCCCTATCTTGTATCTTGTGTAGCGATCTGTCCCACTGAAGACATAAATCACCTGAAAGTGCCATAATCTCGCATCCAGCTTGTCACTGTACTGTTTTTATCAAACGTATCAAACTCAAACAGGAAAAAATTGTAGGCTACATTAGGTTGGGGACTATTTTCAGCAGTGGATTAGTCCACTTTTTGTGTGCTAGTTTCCACTAACAGATTGTCGGTGTATGTGGGATTGAGTCAAAATAAACTACAGTGTGTGTATTTGGTGTTGCTCATTTAGGGTTTTTTTTTTTATCAGGCTTGGATATACACGTAATACTTGTAAGAAGGGGTCACATTATTGTTGGTTTTGTTCTTTTCATGGGATTTGTTGACAAAGAAATATTGTCAGATTTATACTTTAATCCCTGTATCATTAAACATCCAGTTTTTATATCCTGAGAGCAGCTGGCTATTTGTTTTTGCTATAAGACTGGCTACTAGCAAGGGGCTGCAGGATCTTGCCCAGGTGGAAGCATGTAAGGGCTGAAGTGAGAGAGAAAAAGAGTAAATGTTCCATTTATCCTGACAGGAAGTTGCTGTTGAACATGATGGATGAGCTCTGCACCATGTCCCCAGTTTCTCAGGACTGTAGGGAACACAGTCATTTGTGCATGACAGAAACAAAGCAACAAGTGCTGGAAACTGCAACCTCACAGGAGGCCGCTACCATCCACTTGTCTGCTAGAGGAGAGTGAGCAGCAAATGCTCTGTGGTTAACATGAAGGCTTCATCGGTTTGTCAGATTGACATAACGCTATGGAATTCTAGATGTACCATGAGTCAACTATGAGATTAGTTTACTGCTGGTAAAGAATCATTCCAGTTTATTACAACTTCATCTTTGTTTTTGTTGTTTTTCTGGCTATCAATCATGGAGCATACTGCTGTGGCAGAGCACTGAAGTCACTCTTGCATTGGCAGATCGGCATCAGCTGTTTCATTCATGCTTCACCATCACTGGCTCATTCATATTTAATAGTACTACGCCTAAACAGGCATTGACATGTTCTGAATGTCTCCGTCAGCTGCTGGGCTACCAGCAGACTGGTAATGTCCAGATATCTTTATGCAGGTGTAAACAGTACCTTTAAAACCTGATCATGCCAAATCAGTTCGCTGCCACAACTCCTCCCTGTTTAGGGTTTAGGGTTTAGTTTGTCTGTTTTCCGCAAAACCTAATATAACGCTTTCTTGTAAATGCTCAACTCCTTGACATATTGTATGTTTTTCTCTCAGAACCATCAGTTCTAATAACACTGTACTCACTCAGCCCAGTATCCTGAGATTTATGTCCATATTGGACCCTTCTGCATTTAACGACTCCCATTCATTGCCAATGTTCAGCCAGTGCAGAGAGTAAATGTGTGGAGGTCGTTGTAATACATCTGGATTTGATCTGACTGGAATTCACGCCGCAACGCAGACCATGCACAGGTATTATACAAAGCTCGAATTTTTAAAACGCTGGAATTAGACATAAAAAAAGTATGTTCTTGTGGAGGGTTGACTAATGAGGTTAATCTTGTAACACAGCGACATCACTAAGTACAGTAGTTATAGTAGTAGTACAATAATTTTGCTGAATTAGCGGCAACAATCACAACCTCACCAGACAGTTAGGTGCCTGGAAACAAACCTACATACACCTATACTACTGCCTTTTCTCCAGCTTCCTCTGCTTCTCTCTCCCCAATCCCATCCTCTTTGCCTCTCTGTCCACCCACTCTCTGTCAACTGTGGCCAATATGACAAGAAAGGAAGAGAGGAGGGGAGGGGAGACACAGAGAATACAGGAATATGCATTTGCGTTTGTATGCTTGAAGAAAGCTGTTTCTAAGCAGATATTTTTTGTTGCATATGCCCTACAAGGTTTTACATCATTTTCATTCAAGATGCCAGTGAGTGACAGTGAATCACAGAGAGCGCTTCAGGGATAAGAATGTATTCTATGATCCCTGTGGAAAGTTGTTTGCGCACTGGTTTGTACTTTTTAGTACAAGCTCCACAAAAGGAGTTTCTATGATTATTATGACTTTTTGCTGAAAATAAAAGTTGGATTTTGGTAGCTGTGGTATGTGTATAGACTTCCTCTCTCTATAAGTTAAATTAGACAGTGACATCAACACACATCTCTTCAACAGTTATACAGTGATATAAAAGACAGCTTTTTAGAAATTCAATTTCATTGGCCTTTTTATGACCATTCTCAGCCTTGTTTGTGGCCCCTTTGCTCCAAATATGAAGCCTCTAAAATACATTTAGATATTCTACATGGCTGAGATGAAAGCTTTGCTTGGAAGAACAACTTCCACTCCAAAAAGTACCTTTTTATCCCAGGCAGGGCCTCTAACAGTACATGTCTTAGTAGGAGAAAATCAGGTCACGTTCCTGCTACAGATGAACCATCAGCTTGATATGCATGTCAATTTCTTGAGTTATGTTCTCAAATTGACTACACACCTTTGCTGAGGATACTCAATTTTACATTTCAGTTCATCATGATGACCTTGATGGAAATTATTTAGAAAGTAATTAGATTTAGCGTGATATAGCCTACTATCACAGAAGTTTGGTAATATTTCAACTCTCATCACATCTGATGTTAACAGCTTGGTGGTCTTAGATTCTATCTCATATCAGCACCATCATCAAAACAGCCTTCTTCAATTTGAAGAACTTATCCGAAGTTTGACCCTTGTCGACCCAGAACAACGTACGAAGAGACATCAAAAGGCACATTTGGTTGTTAAGAAGTGTTTCAAGTCATGTTAGATTGCTTTGATTGGCTTGTGTCCATCATGTAGTCTGTCATGTCTTTTGTCCAAGTCAGCAAATCTTGTTGTCTCTATAATTGCCTGATATATTATGTAGTCTGATCCCAGCATTACTTATGTTGCATACTTGCCTAAAACAATGTTGGATAATGACCGTTTTATTTATTTTATGGATGTGGAATAACGTCATGGCTCAATGTTTTTATTAGATCATTAAAGTTATGTTAGCATTTTGTACTGAACTAACTCTGCAGTAATCAACAGTTTTAGAGGTTCATTGTCTCTGCAGTTCCCCTCAGCTCGACAGAGCTTCTTAGACTGTTAGGCCTGTTGTTGTTTGTTGCCCACAAACTCAATCTCAACCTGGTTGAGCAGGTCGATGTTTTCAGTGAATGAGCTCTGATAAACCCACTGTGCAGTACCTTCTCTGCACCAAACAGCAGACAGACACAGTTAGATACTAGCTGGTGATAGTGGAGCATTTAACTGATAAATAGATTTTCTCAGGAGTTTGAGGAGACTAAAAATAGAGCAAAACAAGACTGGATGTTGAAGTTTCATTCATCAGGTGGACACAAACAAATGAATGTTAATATTGCTCTGTGTCATATATAAGGTGATAATATGTCAGCTGTGTTCTTAGCTTGTCCCACTGCCTCAGAGTAGCCAAAAAGAAGTTAATGAAGCTTTAAGTCGATAAACTAACTAACTCCTATGAAGTGTACACATAAACTATTGTACACATGCATTTATAAGATTCTGAGTGAAAAAACAAATCATTTTAAACGGCATATTCATCTCTCCACACTCATTGTATTAATCCAGATGTTCTCAGGGATGAGGCTGCAGTGCAGCAGGCATACATGCCTGACAGTTCTTTTGGCCCATTTGTTTTTCACTGACCTACAGACTCCAAATCCCCAATAACAGATGGCGATTGGTACAGGGTAGTAAGACTACATGCTACTGTGTTAGAGACAGGGCACAGTAAAGCAACGCTGTGCTGTATGTCTACACTCTGTCATTAAGTCTCTTTACCTCACACCATACTGTACACAAATGCCTGGGTCTATTACAACAGCTACTGACACTCAGTCTCTCGGCTTCTCAGTCTTCTGCTTATGGAAGCAAGTTGTCT
Organism: Bovichtus variegatus; assembly: GCA_943593645.1. NCBI lineage: Eukaryota > Metazoa > Chordata > Actinopteri > Perciformes > Bovichtidae > Bovichtus > Bovichtus variegatus. Next base: position 14,597,934 of record CALSCE010010635.1, on the reverse strand, counting down.
ATTTCCTCTAAATCCCAAATCTTAATCCCCTGTGTCATATAGGAAGCAAGCTAGCATTTCATGCACTGTGATTTCCTGTATGGGATGAGTCAGCTGGGGAATTATGCTGCCATGCATTATCAGAACTGTAGTTGCTATACGGTGGCAAAACCCTGCTTACTGGTGACAGTAGGACGATGTGAGAGGACTGGACAGTTCATAACGGAGCAGGAGATCAGAAATGTATTTTGGCCGTGTAACATTCAGTACTTTATAAACCAACAGAAGAACTTTAAAGTCAATTCTTTTAAAAGAACACAAAGCCAATGTAAAGATCTGAGAAATGGACTGATGTGGTCCATTCTCCTGGTCTTGGTGAGGACTCGTTTTTGGAGAGACAACATTATAGTCGACAAGTTGTTCTAAATCCTGCTGAGACATTAGTCCTTTATTTCTTGATATATATAAAGGTGATAGTAGGCTGATTTTGTATCTGAATCATTTAATTCTTCTTTGTTGGGTCCAAAGACAATTAATTAAGTTTCATCTTTGTTTAACTGGAGAAACTTCTGATTTGTTCAATGCTATTCAGTGCTTGTATCAGACCAAAGTCACCTGGTGATATTGTTATATTAATCTGTGTGTCATCTCCATATTTATGGTAAAACATTTAGTTGGTTTCCATAATCTGCGCTTGTAGAAAGTGTAGTTATTGACCCGAAGACGCCCAAAAATGGAGCCTTGGTGAACTCAACATATCATTTCTGTATGCTCAGATGTGTTTCTCTGTCACTGTGTCAGACACTCAGAAAATCAAGTTGTCCAGTCTGTCTAGTTGTTGTGGTCGTACGTGTTGAATGCAACACTTTTCCACTGTCTGTGTTTAAATGGATGTCATTCAATACATAAACAGGGTCAACAGTATTATTGGAAAAGATGAACACACTCGTTAAGGGGTGTTAGGTTGTTGAAAAATAGCCTTTTAAATCATTTTGCTTAGAAATGGAAGGTTTTCTGCCATGAAAAAATCCCCCTAGAACGGATTGAAGTTATCAATGTAGTTTGATCCCTTTCAGAACTCAGGTTTTGTTGAGCCAAGTATTCAGTGATTAAAGTCCACTGAACCTGTTGGCAGTGGTCTACTGATGAAAACCTTTTTACCTTATCATTTTACCCAAATGTAAAATACTTTAATTTTGTGGTGTTTGTTTATCATTTGAGGATTTTTCTCTTATGTGTCACAGACAATAGCACCTGGAATGCAGTATGTTTTAATTGTCCTTAACGCTTATGTTACTGATCCATGTCCCACAACCAGAGTTATAGGTTGAACTGTCTCTTTAGATACACACACAGCCTGAGCATAAATCAAGAAGCTTTAGCAATCCTGTTTGACAGAATGATCCATCAAATGAAAATAGAGCACCCACCTGTGTGGTTCTTCAGCTCAGCATGACTAAAGACTCAGTCTTTCTTGTGCAGGATGGACGTCTGAGGCCTGGAGATCAGCTCATTGCTGTTAACAAGGAGTCTTTGATAGGTGTGACCCACGAGGAGGCCAAAAGCATGCTGAACAAAGTCAAATTCAGGTGGGTGGTGCTTGTAGATCTAAATTGTTCATTCAGTATCTCAAAGTGAGTAATGTCTGTAAATCTGTGGGGAGACTGATCACGGTTGGGATTAGTCAGCTGCCACTCTTGTCTCTCTTTCCTCTGCTTATATGTACATCACTCTGAACATGCTCATGTCCTTGTATTTTTATGAATTGTCTCCAGCCAAGACAGTGCGGTGGAAATAGCCTTCATCCCAGGGAAAGGACTCTTTCCCAGCAGCACATCCCTCCACAACGGGGTCCAGCGGGCTGCAGGGAACAGCTACAACTCTGGACGCTTAAAAGTCCACATCAGATCACCTGAGGTCAGCTACACTTTGTTTCAGTCATCAAAAACATACTGGAACATGTATATCTTGGACATTCTGTCAGTGGATTTCTCGAAACAAATATGAAATTTTAAAATGGAATTTCAAAAGAAAATTTGAAATGGCTTTTAATCTTGCAATTCCATTTAAAAATGGAATTAATAATTCGCAATTCTAGGGAAATGGAATTAAAAATGTGCATATTAGACGATTTAAAGTTTTTTCTTATTAACTTGATTTTATTTAATTGTCCTTCAATTTTATTCACGCATCATTTAAATGCAAATTAAATTCATCTATTCTTAAGAGGTGTGTTAAATTTACCAATGAATGAATTAGTTCTGATAATTATTCTGGTGGCACACTCACCCTGTACAGGTTCAGTAGTTGATGAATTATTTTGTAATTTCCAGGAGAATATCAGGTCACTGTCACTTCAAAGTTCTCTCTGCAGGTCAGACACTTTCAAAGCCTTACCTTTGTAAACTTAAAGGCTGGGCAGTGTTAATAGAATCACCTTTTGTGTGTCATCAATTTTACATCCATTTTTCTTTTTAGATCTGTACAGAGGAGCCAGCCCCAGTGTCCTCCCCTTCTCCTGACATCTGCCCACCAGATATTCATATTTCAGGTAAAACACCTCACTGTACACACTTTCAGTTTCTCTTCCCATTTTTCTCCTATTTATAATCAAAACGGTTCATCTTCTGCTGAGCAGAGTGGGCTGTTGGCTCCTATTGGAAGCACTAAGAACCATTTCACATTCCAGACTCATGTCAAACAATATAGCTTCATGTCACTTTAAGGGCCTGGCAATAAGTCCTCCTTTTTTCACATCAATGAGCCACACTGTGGCACTTGGATGACACGTTCCTTCATTACCATGAACACACACACTGTAGTTTATTTTGACTCAATCTCACACACTGCTGCCACAAATACCCACTAAAGCACTAAATGTGGATTAATCCACAGCTGAAAATAGTCCCCAACAAATGCACTATTGCTTCCTGTTTTAATAAGGTTAGAATAGAAACTACAGTGGCCAGCTGTAAGTAATTGTGAGGTGTTTTTAAAGATTTATGTTTTAAGTATGAAGAGACAGACTTAATACAGACTTAACACTTTCTTGATTTTGATTGTTTCATGGGGTTTGATGACAGAAACAGAAATATAGAATATGCCAGCCTTCTACTCTTAGAACATACACAATGATGTATGTTTATATATATCTGCATGTTTTGGTGGTTATTTGTCCTGTGATGATCACTACACTTTAACCCTCACACCCATGTCATTCCCTTCACCATCATCATCCACCCTTCTCACTTTCTTCCTGTTTACGTGTATAATATAGTTTAAAAAGCTGCATAAAATAACCTTTAAAGGACTATTAAACACCTGCCAAATCAGAGTTGACATTTTCAGTGATTTGTCCTCGAAGTCCCTGAAATCAGACACATATTAGATAAACCCAGCTGATCCGAGAATGAAAAATGGGGAACATTTGCTCCCTCGCCAAGATTGGGGATTAAGTGGAGAGGAGAGGATGGGATTTAATAGAAACCAAAGCACAGTAGGGGACCTCCGAGTACACAGGAATATGAGGGATCATGAAAGTACCATCTTGATAATAGTGGGTGTAGTTCATTATTGTTTCATCCTTCCTCTTATCCTCAGTGTATCTGCAACGCAGATGCTGTTTCAAACACAAATGAAAATCTCTACTTCAAACTGAAGCTAAATGTCTGACAGATGGTAAAAGACATACAGTATACCTCATCTGGCATTAATCAGACCCAGACAGTAAATGCTAATAATAATAATAATAATAACAATATAACAATAATAATTATAATAATAACAACAGTTAACAATGGTCCTGTCAAGCAGAGGTGTGAAATATTGAGGATATGAAACTGTAAGAGGAAGGGCTGAAATGATCTTTATCTGGGATTTAGTAACATTCCTGAAGTCAGAAAGAGAAAACTCAACTCTCAATTTTATTTTCAGAAACCTCTTCCAGTATAATATATACATCATTATTTATAAGGATCAATGGAAGGAGGATATTTGTAATATGTCAAAGTTAAGAAATCAAATTTAAAGATAACCACAAATTTAAGGTGTTTCTTGTGATTCATTCATTCAGTAATTATTTCATACTGTATTTCTTTGCACCATGCACAGTGAACATAGGAGTCTACTACTGTATGTTAAATGATAATAAATTAGAACCCTGATTTGTATTGGTTGTCTCAAGTTAAAATGTTGAGTTGAAGAAGGAGATTACTGTATTGGCACAGATTTATAGAAAAAGCATAAAACAGCATTGTGTACCCTTAATATTAAGACATTTCAGTTATGTTAGTTGTATCTTTTGAAATGTTTTCTTTGATATTGTGGATCTGTAAATGCTTTGTCACGTGCTCATCTTGTTGTTGTCACTGTCTCGTGTTTTGTAGACCCAAACAGGCTTGGCCCCATGTGGCGTAGGACGGTTACAGTAAATACGTCAATAAATCAATCATCATAACAAAAAGTATCCTATTGAAATTTCCCGGTAGTGTCAATCCAGCTCAGGGATATCGAGTAGACGTAGCCTACAAATCGTCTGGAACGCACTAAAACTAAATATATAAAAACTAAAACTTAACCTTTCTAAAAAAAACTGAAACTAAAGTAAAACACACTCTGAAAACGAACTAAAACTAATAAATAAAACTATTATATAACTATTATAACCTTGGTGGACAATGTATGTATTGTTTGATGGAACACATTTTTAATAAAAGAGAAAGCGCTTGATGATAAAACTGAAAGATTTCAAACAGACCAGCAGCTCTAGTGTTGAGGGTCGCCTGTGGGTCCCAGCTCAGAGCCACCTGGCAGCCTGTCCCAATCCCCGGGATTACCCCAGTCAAGGTTATGTCCTAGGTGCTGTGACCACTTAGCTCCCCTCCAGGCTCTTATTGGTTAAGCCCGTTGCTAGCCATGACAGATGTCCGCAGTTTATGGTGAGGTGAGCAGATACAAATACTGGCTGGATATTATTATTTTTTTATAAAAGAGTGACATTGACTTAAATCAACAAGGCAAATAATGTTTGCCCTGTTGATTTAATGCCAATTGAAATAAAGTTGCATTGAGTTAGTTTTTCCTGCTGCTGGTTGGCACCTGTGCTTCAACTTCAGTCTCCTCACCCCACTCATGACATTGGGTCATGCACACGTCTACTGAAACATATGCACACTCATCTCTTTGAGTCAGCTGACCTTCCTCTGCAATCTCATCTCTCATGCAGTGTCTGACCTCTTGTAAAGCACAGCTCATCATCCTGTTAGGGAGATAAACGTATTGGTGTAGATATGTGTAAAACCCTATTTGGGCGCAACTATTATAGCTTGGTCCAACTATATTTGTTAATGATTGCAGAAGTCATCTGTCCAATTTTGAACTGTCTGTTTCAAAAAAGCACAAATGTAACTGTTTTCAAGGTCAAGAATGAACTTTACACCTTGAGGGTCGATATGATTTTGAACTTGTGAATTGATATTAAGAAATAATTTCAGTGCCTGTATCTGTATAACACCCTTTGAAGATTTATGAAATCATGATGAATAAAGTTTCTTAATATGCACAAAAGATTTTTCTAAAAATGTATAACTACAATATACAGTATCAACGGTCAGGTTACTCCAAGACTAACTTGGAGTTATATATGGTGTTTTATATACTATATATTACTACAAAACATATCATGAGTGAAATAAGCAGTCAACACCATGGCTGAGCATCTCCACCTTCAGCCTCAGAAACACAGAGTCCTACAGCTAGGGTTTCCTACGTCACATACCTGAGGAACCAATCCCGTCATCCTGCTGGGTGGGTCTTTCAATATCATTAATGATACGCTACGGTGAAACGAGCAGTATCAAAGGAGAAGCCAGGTGGAGCTACACATCGGTAAACTGCAAGTTTCACTATTTTCAAAACAATGGCAGAGACGTACTTGCTAAACACACTGCCAGCTACAAGCTAGCAGGCTAACAATCAACTTAAAGAAAGAAAAGAAGCTAAATGCACCTACTGTTCTGACACGTCAAACATGTATGGCTAAATCTCTCAGAAAAATGAGAGGAGGAAGATTTCATTTCAAGTTTGCATTTCAAGAAGGATGTCAAAATGTCGAAAATAAAGTCAAACTTTTAGTATATGCGCTAACACCAGTAGTGTGAGTTATTCTCAAAAGCTCAATTTAAATCTTGAAATGTGCAGTGCATTCTAGACATTTCGACTTAATTGTCAAATTGCAATAAAAAAAAGAAAATGTTTTGAAGTATTTATTTGTTCTTGTTCCTGGCACTAATACTGAAAGTCCTACTTTATTTACTACATTTTGACTTTATTCTCAGAATGCAAAAGAATATCCTCCTTTGATTTATTTCTTCTTGCAACTTTATTTGCGACATTTTAAACTTTCTCAAAATGCTTAAAATATTATAATAATAATAATCTTCCTCCTCTGATAAAACTTTTTTTTTCTTATGCCTGGCCATAGAACTCTTCCATAAAAATGGAAATCTGGCTAATTTATGTATTTTTATATTTGTATGACAACAAATTGTTTGTATGATGTGGAGTGGTATCTGGGTTTAAAGCACAGCTGTTGTCACGACAGCAGACCTGTCAATCCAGACCACCAGTCGGGGCTGGGGGGTGGTGTAAATCCTTTGGGTGGGACAAGGAGGAGGTTAGTCAGTGAAATGAGTTCATAACCCTAGCAACAGGGGGTGTGCGGACGCAGACACTCAGAGGAAAGGTTCTGATTGCCATAGGAAGCAGACAACAAATCTGGGACAGACAAAGTCATCAAATTAATATTAGGCATTGGCTGTCTGCCCTCCCCTCTCACTGTTTTCCCTCACTCTCATCTATATAATCATCCACCTTTCCTTCACTTCTCTCTTTTTAATCATCTGCTTCTCATCCCCCCACCCAAACACACACTCACACACACCTCCCCTATCACCACAACCCCCCACATTCCACCAAATCCACAGAGACTATCTGTCCATCCACTCTGATATTACAGATTATCTAATGATATTTCTCCTCCTGTTGTTTACTAAGTGTTATGTGGCCTCACATACTCTCTCCTCATCCTGTTTAAAGGACCCAATAGGTGGCCCTGGTTTATTATGTGATACGGATTCTGTATTTTCTACATCGTAATGTTTTTTCGAACATCTCCTGTCAGTGCGTTTCCCTCTTTGTCTTTAACAAAATCAATCATATATTTTTTCATCTGTCTTCTTCCTCCTCTTTTTTCCACCCTTCCTTTCTCTTTCTTTTCTTCTTTCTCCAGGTTCAACCAGCCAGAGGTCGCCAATTGGCCCCAAGCCGAAGATAACACTGGACCCCTACATACGCCTCAAATCAGACAAGTTAGACTTGGTGAGTCAGGGAAGTTTTTTTAGAGGCATGCTGCTAAATATAATGCTCCTGGTGTGTGATTCAAGCTGTGGAGTGTGTACTCCTTGCTTTAGGTTTATTTATCCACCTTTCTCTCGACCCTTCTCTGTCTCTCCCTGTCATTCTCTTAACATTATCTTTGCACCAGTGATGCACACCATGTGTTCATGCACTCGTAGCTCATTTTGGTTTGACTGATAAGGGGTCTTAGAGACTTGATTGCTAGTATTCACTATTATGTTATATTAATACTTCAATGTATGATGTTATGCTGCATCTATGTTGAGGGCAGGTTTCACTATCTGTCAAGTTGATTCGAACAAAATTCTGATAGAAGAATTGATGGAAGGATGAACACTTTTTGCTCTGGTCAACACTACTAAACTAATCTGTCACTATAGTGTTATACATATATAATAGAATAAGAATATAATACTGTTGAGTGGCTACAACAGACCATATAATATGTGATAAATTAAGAATATCATGAAATATAATACTTATGACAGAAAGACATAAGTATTATATAGGCTGCATAGCATCTCTGGATAAATAATCCACTTAATGAAATAAGAAACTGAGATGTTGAAGTAGACACATTTTCTTTTACACCTCACATTCTGCTGATGGAGCTCAGTGGTGAACTGATAATACACCTCTGTTGAACTGGGACACCTGTGACATCATGAGGTTCATTATGGCTGGTTACAAAGTGTTTATCATGTGTGGATAACCTATCAATTATATCTCTCGTCTCATAGCAACACAGAACATTTTCACAATCACAAGCTTTAACATGAGCTGATATGTTAGTCCTCACTTATTAATGGGTGAAATTATATCAGTAATCATTGAATCCTAAATGAAATAAACAATCGAACATATTGAAACTAGAAATACACTTGAAGTGCAGACCTCCATGGCCCATGTCCTATCTGGCAATGTTCACTAAAGTGAAAAGTAACTTGTGTATATTTGGATCCTTTACAAAATGATATGGGTTCTTTCTTGGCCCATGCTATACCCTACACCCAAGTTTCATGAAATTCCGGCCAGTATTTTTTTGTAGTCCAGCAGACAAACAAACCGAACCGAAAACATAAGGTGTGTTTCCACCATGACTGTAAAAGGGCACCATAAATATCCATACCAACATTTCATAACAGCCTGGCCAGGACTTTTTAGTTTGTGTTCACTTTGACAGCCCATGTGGACAAAGCGGTAGTGTTTCCATGAGCACCACCTCATGTCGTAAAGATCTTGATTTGGCTAGCTCGTGCATTTACTTTAGAAGCGAGTAAGATAAAGACAGAACTTGTTTTTAAATACTATTTTTCTTTTTTAACACAGCTGTTTCTAGGCTGCATAGCAATGAGGTAATGTATCTACTTGTGGCTATGTAAGATTAATATCTGTAATATAAAGATGGTGAAACAAAGTAAACTTTGTTTTAGCCACAAACGTAAATCCAGATAATGACGTAAAACCGTTTCTCGGAATGTATTTCATGAATAAAATAGACATAATTGCAGAGCAGTCGAGGAGAGAAAGGGCCAACACTTCTCCTTCCGTGCTCCATCACTGTCCCTCTTAGCTTTTTTTTTTTTATTCTTCGGTCAATTATTTCCTTTTTCTCTTTGCTGATCCTGCCTCATTTAACATAATAACTCCTCTAAACACAAATCTCCTCCTGCTTCCTTTCAACAGGCAAATGTACAACTCACTGCCAAACTTCGCCCGTGAAAATGTAAACATAGGCTTTTCTGGTCTGTGTGCCGTAAATCCTGGCTTCTGATTTTGCAGGGAATCTGACCCGGTGACATTAAGAATAACTATTCTTATTCTCGCTGATAGTCTTGTTTGCTTATCTAGGTCATATAGAGGCATCAGTATTAAATTGATAAATTGTAGTAACTTTAAACCCAACATACAGTGTGTTAGTAATGCACTTCTATTATTCCCTCATTTGGTGTTTTAATGATGGTGGTGGAGAGCACAGTCCATCATACTGTGTTCAGCTGGACATATGATCCACAGCATGGATGCTTTCATGCTCATCAAAACATTCAGAGAGCCCCTGTGACCCGTATGGAAGACTTTACATTCAGCTGTTTCTACTCTCCTTCATTTAGGTTCTTAAAGAATCCCCCATGAGGATTCTTCTCATTCTGATTAACTGGCTTGCAACTTTTTTCCCCCCAAGCTCTCTCTTTATCTAATTATTGATCTCTCTCTCGCTCTCTCTCTCTCTCTCTCTCTGTCTGTCTCTCTCTCTCTGTCTCTGTCTCTCTCTCTGAGTCTGTCTCTGCTTGCTTTATCACACTTGCGCTCTTCATCTGTACATTATTTTTACCCTCTCAGCACATTCTCTCACTGCTCCCCCTCTCACCCCTGCCCTCCAGCTTCCTATCTCTCTGCTGATAGTCTCTATTTTCCTCTGCCTTGTTCTCTGGCTTGCTGTTGCTGCCCTCTGTACAGTTTTGTTACTGTTATTCGGCTTTGCTTTTAATTTTGCTCAGCCGTAAATTGATCCTAATCTACTAATTCATTAATGGGATTAGAGAGACAAAGAGTTTAAATGTTAAATGTTAAATGTTGAATGCCTGCACAATTCTCTCTTCATGTGTTGGCTCCTTTGCAAAAGAGAGTGAGATGAATTGTGGATATTTTTAGCTTTGAGATGTACTGTAATAGGAGAGCAAATGGCATAAGGACAAAAAGCCAATGAAAGAACAGATGGAGAAACGAACAGTTTTAAAGGTTGAGCCGAGTACAGCCCTTTACAATAGAGTGCTGCAGGGATGACGTATTTTTCTAGGGCAACCAGGAAGTTAGCATCACCCAAGTTTAATTAATTAAATCCTCTTTAACAGTTCAAAAACACATAGGCCTACTTAATGAGAATTGCTTACAAACCTGATCTTTGCCTGATGACAAGTCCGTTACAGAAAATGTCGCATTGCTTCTGTTTGGGCTCTGAGAGATGACCTCTGTAAAACCTGATTAAATACAATAGATTTTCATCTCCTCTATACGTAGCACTACCCTCCCAAATCCCCCAATAATAAAAAGGGACTTCTGTTATTGGAGTAGTTTTATAGCAAAAAGTGCTTTAACAGAGAGGGTTGAAAAAAAAGAAAGACATTTGAAGACAAAAAGGTTGATTTTGCAATTATTGGATGGATCTCTTTGTACGTACAGCAGTGAGTTTGCATGTATGTATAAAGTTAAAAGTTAATAAAAAATGTTGTCTCACCACAAGGTCCATTTATTAAATGTTCTTGAGTTTTCGATCATATCACATGATCTTCATCAACAGATGGAATAAGCCCAGTTGTCATGGAATTGTAGATGTTTTGAAGAAGAGTTCAATCACTTTTCCCCCAAAAAATTATTAGTATTATTAATAATAATACTAATAATAAATACATGTGTAAAGTGTATACTTTGATGTATGTTTATTATAGTTCATCATCCTTTTCATATTTTATGAAAATAAAATATGAAAAGGAAAGGAGATGTACATTGGAAGCTAGTCGACTATTAATACATTCTTTTAAAGATTAGTCATTTTTACAATGACATAAACTAAACAATATGCAGAGTGCAGCATATTCTTCTTCTTAAGTGATGTTGCTATGGCACCATGGTAAAACTATTTCTATCTCTGTGTATCTTTCCGTCTCTGCCTCAGGCTTTGTCCTTCCTCGGGTTGGATGTCACAGAAGAGAAGAGGAAGAAGTTGAGACAGAGTCTGACTACAGACCCACAAGGCACTGTGGCCTATGGAGGTGAAGCACACAGAGAAACACACACACACACACACACACACACCCAAACTTCCACTTGTGTCAACAGCCAGGTGAAATATCTGTGTTGAAATCCTGTCAAATCACAGACTCTGTGTGAGGGCTGCGTGCCACTGACGGGCGGTGTCACTGTGGTGTCACATTGTGTAACCGTGAAGCAGCTCTGTGTCTGAGGAGCAGGCAGTGTTTCTAGGACTCAATGCTTACCTGTAACTCACATTATGTAGGGAAATTCTTTATTACTAATACTATAATTATACTGATTGTATCTACTAATGAAGGGGTCATCAAATACATCTTCAAATATATGTTAAAATATTAAGTTTAATAAATAGCACATTATCATAAACACTTATAGGTATAAGAAACTTGAGTTAGACTTGCCTCTCTTTACGATTGCAATCAATTCATACCATACCTATAGTATGTGTACAAAGTATTTGAAGTTACACAAAAACATCAACGAAGAATCCCCAAAGTTTATTCTGACTTTGGTCACGGCCTTAAGTCCAGACACCAGGATGATTTGGGTTTTTCAGTAAGATGTAAATAAAATCGGGAACAACAAAGTCATGTGGTGTAGGTTTCCTTGGCAACGCACATTACACATCTCAGAGCCATGAACTGTGTGTTTGAGCCAGATGAGCCCCCAACGACCAGAACAGATCAAGGTTAACCATGTGTTTAAAACTGCAACCTTTCACGTGCAGGTAGCTGCAGTTTGCCCCGTCTGAAGCATTATAATGGTAGCGATGACAACAGATAATGGTCATTTAACAGGCTGATAACATTTGAAACGTGGGGGGGGTTTTGGGGTTCCAAGCAGTTTAAAATGTAAAATGTTCTCGATGATCTCGGATGACGTCATAATTAAACACTGCTTAAAAAAAGCAAAATGAAAAAATTAAGATATACATTTAAAAATGTATGACATAAATGATAAATATCATAATGAACATTTATTCTATTATTAATGCACAATATGTCTGTATAAAACACTTCACATGTCTGTGCTTGTCTGTTGTTTCACAGACTTTGTGGAGGCCACCCGGAACATTTACCAGGAGAACTTGGAGGAGCTGGGTTTAGGGGCGGGTCCCTTCATGTTTTCCTATCACGAAGCAGCGAGTTTGATGGACACGTCTGCCTTCCACTCCCCCGTAAGCAGTCCTCACAACCTGTGTGTGTCTGCGTGTGCGTGTGTGTGTGTGTGTGTGTGTCTGTCTGTCTGTCCGTCTGTCTGTGTAGAGCCACCTTCACACAGACTCATGTGTGTGTGTGTGTGTGTGTGTGTGTGTGTGTGTGTGTGTGTGTGTGTGTGCGCAGACATATGAATCAGAATGCAGCTACAGCAGTGAGGAGATGGAGCAGTTTCAGACAGAGGTGAAGCAGCTGCACACCCAGATGAAGCAGCTCAAGGTGAACACACACTCTCACACCACCAAAAGGTGGAGGAAGTATTCAGATCTTTTACTTAAGATTTATATATATTATATTACTGTATTATATAATAATAACTGCTTGGTAGCTTAATATATAATATCATATCATTTAATAGTTCATTTATATTTTGTATTAATAATCTACATCTTCAGAGTAACTAGTAACTAAAGCTATAAAATAAATGTAGTGGAGTAAAAAGTACAACATTTGTGTCCAAATTGTAGTGAGTCGAAGTATAGAGTTGTGTAAAAAAGAAATACTCAAGTAAAGTACAAGTATATCAGAATCGTACTTAAGTACAGTACTTCAGTATTTGCACTTAGTTACTTTCCACCACTGGTGGTTGGATAACGCTACAAACAGCCACAATTAAATCCAACTATTGTAATTTACTCAACTAGTTGCCAAAGATTTTATTGGTGCATCTTACTGAGAAAACAACTGGAAATAGTGTTGAACATTGTGGAGGAACTTTGCAGTTACAATACTGAGCAGTAGGAGGCAGAGTTTAACTTAATACTTATACACAAAAAGCTTGAAAATGAGCTGTATGTTTGAACATTGTAAGACATTGTTCAGATTTCAGTCCTAGTATACTACATCACTCCCCACAATATGTAAAAATCCATCACTAACTAAAGCCCCTGTAAATGTCATTGACCAACCTATAGTGAAGAGCAGCACCAGCACTGACCTCAGTGACAAAACAAATCTTCTGTGGGTGCTTCATTAATTGTGAAACAGCAGTTGTTGTTAAGTTTGGCAGTAACTTAACATTGCACATGTAGCTCTGATCCCTTCTCACTGTCATAAATGTTGGAAAGGTGGATGCCAACACTAACAATGAAAACTAATATGTAGTGAAGTAATTACATTACTTTACAAATACAATTAAAAAAATATATAAATGAAAATTATTAAGGATTACAAGTTTAGTTTTTGTCAGAGTCAGTCACAGCCACTGAGACTCAGGGAGAGAAGCAGGAGGCAAACCTCAGTTAGAAAACAACTGTCTTTTTATAACCAAAGAAAATGACATGAAGGAAGGCAGAAGGGATGTTTTCTCTGTTGTGTCGTCTGGTTTCACCGAGCCACGGAGGCTCAGATCCTCCGCCCTGATGATTACAGCAGTAAAACCCTCCTGGGCTTCATCTGCTGCCTCTCTTGGCAGGTGATGCTGAAGGACATGGAGCACAGCAAGAAAACTGTGGAGGAGGAGCTGCAGAAGACCTCAGAGGTGAGACACAAGCCCAGACAGTGTGGAGACGGGCTGCATGGCTGTGTTGTTTGACATCAGTTTAAACGTTGAAACCAGTTCAATGTCAAATAAAAAAGTCAGCTACAGGAGTACATGAATATATGGTAGCACTGTCTATGACAATCTCTATCATGCATTATAAACATACTTATAATGCCTTATAATCTGTTTATAGCACTGTATAATTATAGGTATAAGCACTTATTAAAATATTCATAAATCTTTATTACAATAATCATAACATATTATTAAGCATTTTAGAATGAATTGTGAGGTCAAGTATCATAAAACTTCACAATTGCTGGTCACTCACTGATATCTTGTTTTCCAAGGTATCATAGTGTATTATAATTCCCATATTTGTAATACATTTAATCATTTTATAATGCATCATAATGTGATTATAAGTCACTATAAGTGGGCATTGTTTGCTTTAAGTAAAGTGAAACAGGTCATAACAAAAATAGTATTCCAGTCTGACACAACTTTTGATGATGGACATTTACATTTCACTGAAAACTCACTATAAACACTCAATTGACAAAATTCTAGATAATACCTGCAACAATATTACTTTACCTGTGGAATTATACAGCGCTATAAACAGATTATAACCCATTCTAAGTATGTTTATAATGCATTATAGACATGGGCTTGCAAAACAAAGTCAGTGACCAGCAATTATGAAGTATTATGATAATGGACATTATAAAATGCTCTATAATGTGTAATGATTATTGTTATAAAACATGAATATTTATGAGTGCTTATAACTATAATTATACAGTGCTATAGGCAGATTATAACGCATTACACATCATCGTCATAGAAAGGGCTATTGAATATATTTACCAGCGAACATTCTGTTGTCCTCGCCAGAAAGCAGGTTTGACTGTGGAGGAGAACACCCGTCTGAAGAGTCGTCTGCAGGCAGCCGAGGCCGAGGCCGGGCAGCGGCAGGCCGGGCAGCGGCAGCCCAGCAGCGCGGAGCAGGACTACGAGGAGGTCATCCAGCTGCTGGAGGCTGAGATAAGAGACCTGAAGAACCAGCTGGCCAGCAAGAGGCAAGCACGGGGACTGGAGTCCACTAAGGTGAGTCTCAGGCATTGAACTATTTCTATTTGACATTATTTTCTTACTTCTACTCTTATTAGGGTTGGGTTACATTTCACAAGGTAACTTTTTACAATTTGAGTACTAACCGAAAGGTGATCAACAAATAAAATACATACAGTATATAAAGGAGCTGATTTCTATAATAATAATAATCCAATAATATGGTATTGTAATAATAGAACTCTGAATAATGATACATGGTATACACAAGTATATTTAGCTAATAATACTTTGTACACAGAACTTTTGACCTTGTATTACTACTTTTACTCAAGATGTGAGTCTATATACTGTATATCTGTATATAATATTATATATATATATATATTTTGCTTCTGTTGGATGGCTTCACTTTGAGCACACGCATCACATGCAGACATGAACCCTCTCCCTGCAGATGCAACTATTGTTGAGCTGGAGGCCCTGCAGCATCAAGCTCTGCCTCTGTTTTCACCAGCAGCCTGCTATGAAATGCTAATGAAATGGAGGCTATATATTTATCTCCTGTGGCTCTCATGCTTACTGCCTCACTACCTGTGGCTTTTCATCTCGGGTAGTAAATCCTCTGGCATACGGCCTCGTAGGAATCAGCTGTGAGGCAAAGCAGTGTCCAGTGACGAACATGATGAGAGAAAAACAGAACCTCCTCACCGTGCTCCTCTGAGGACCAAAACAAATGTGCAGACAGCTGCTGGGTACATGGTCACATGGTCAGATGAGTTTATATACTGTACATGGTCTGATCAGCTAGAACCTTCCTCCTTCTTCTTTCTATCCTTCCTTCCTTTCTTCCCTACTTCATTCTTTCTCTTTGTTTCCTCATGAAACAACAGAAATGTCCCATCTCCATCATCTTCCACATGATTATCCATCATTTGAGCTTTGACTTTTAATTATGTCATAACATTGTGTCCTCTTCTTCTGCAGTGGTTTAATAGCACCTGAAGTGAAGCCATGTGGTTTCTTTGACAAATAAATCCACAATTCTTCTGAGGTTTTTTTCTTAAATTTGTGAGCTCAAATTTACCACTTTAATATTAGAGAATATCTGAGTATGTTCTCGTATATAAAACACTTTGATCTCAATTTTTATTCTCTCCCCTCTCTTTAACCTATAATGGCCATAATATGCTGTCATACTATTCTACTGTACAAATGAATTGAAAGAAACTTGGGGAAAAGCTTTGGATATTGTACTTACAGAACTGAGGGTTCATATATTACACAATATGAGTCATATTGTTGCTGTCCAGGGAAAATAAATCTCCAAATCAGTTTTTTATACCTGATGATACATGTTTTTTTTCTTTCTTTTGTCAGGTGAGGTACGCACTCTTCTAAATCATTAACAGAGTATAATGAACTGTTCACAGTTATTGTAAAGTGCTGTTACATACTTATTGTTCACTGACACCAAGTGTTGACTGGATGTGTGTTTATCAGGAGGAGGTGCTGGAGCTCAACAGGAGGCTGACAACGATCGACTGTCAGCTGAGGAAGTCGGAGCTGAGCAGGAAACACCTGGAGGTCTCCAACAAGAAACTGCTGGGCTTTGCACAGGTACAACTTAAATTGGACATCCTCACATTAAAAGGTTGTTTCTCTGTTCACTGACTCCTCTCATTTTAGTTTAATGAGTTTTCTATGTTGAATATAGAGACTCACTACCACAGTTTTCATTTTCTTTTTAATAATGTGTAATTCCGAGCCACCAGTATTTCACCTCTAAACTGGGTCTTTAATGTTTATATTTTAGTGATAGTAGTTTGGCATCTTTATATTGTGTATTGCATTTACTCCTGTGTAATGCCTGTCAGTCAGTCAGCAGGGCAACAATACCAATATTTGACCAAACTGAACCTCTGATCTCCGGTCAGAAAACACTCTTAGAATCTTCATGTGGGGCTGATGTTTAACTGGGCACTAATGTTAACCGGGGCTGTAGTCCGCGTAACGTTACGTTTGTTTATTGGACTAAATCCAAAGTGGCAGAAACTAGAAAATGACGCTCCCCGGTGGCAGCGCAGCCAGGAGAGCAGCTTGGAGATGAGAACCACAGACAGAGTAGGTAGATGTAAGTGATGGACTGACTCTCCAACACATGTGGTTTGAGTCTTTTAATGGGACTTGTTGATAGTTAGAAATATATAGAATAACACCAGACGTATACTTTAATGTGTTAAAAGGGCCAGTGTGTAGGATTTGGTGGCATCTAGCGTTGCAGCTCACCTCTCCGTTTACAAGACTGCAGTATCGGGCCGCCGAGTGCAAAACTGGTGACGCCGTGGTATCTTTCAGAGGTTATCCTAGCCATAACACCACTTTAGGAGCAACGAAATTCAGGCAGTGGCTGGAGTTAGCACAGTTTTACCAGCGTGTTGGAGAACTACATAAAAGCGTGAAAAGGCCCTCTCTAGAGCCAGAGTTTGGATTGTCCGCTCTGAGCTACTGTAGAAACATGGCGGACTCCATGAAGAGGATCCGCTCCCTATGTAGATGTGCAGGGCTCATTCTGAGGGAACGAAATCATAGCAATTCTTAGTTTCAGGTGATTATACACTAATGAAAACATATTTCTGAATATTATATTCTGCTAAAAGATACTTCTACACACTGGCCCTTTTAAATGTGCTCATTCTATAAATATCGCTTTAGAATACTTTTTCATTGACACTATTGTCCTGTGCTTCATTTTATTTGTAAATTTATTCCCAAAAATGATTCTATACATTTTAAAGCATTCCTAATCTCTAAAAAGATTTTTGTAACTGACCAGTATTTTAGGTATAAGGAGAAGTAGAAAGAGGTCAGCTGTGGATCTATGAAGGAGTTGGTTGGATTCAGCATTTACAGGTGTTTTGTATAAAGCATGACATCTAGATTGTTTGGGAGATGATTTCTAGTAGTTGCCCATAGAGTTTGATCAAACTAATGAATGACCTAATAGGCCCTACAAGACTGTCAATAGAGTGAAAAGGACTCCATGACAATCAGCATGTGTTCTGTCTCATCTCATAATCCATGCAGACTGGGACACTTTATAAAAAATACCATGACATTCCAAACATCTCCTGTTACCAGTCCTCTGAACTGTTATGGAGCCAGTCTGTCCCCCAGTGGCTGAGAGACACACTGCAGCTCTCTGCAACATGTGATAAACCAGAAATAAATCTGGGCTTGTCTTACTTCCCTGACCCCCTTCTTTGAAAGTCCATTTTTTTTCATTTGAAGAAAGTTTTCATGTCTTAATTATGAAAAGAACAAAGTGGTGGGATTAGTCTATTTGTATGAGCCATACATGTGGATAGTTTGGCCTTCTGCAAGTTCAATGAGGAACATGACTCTACAGGCATTGTACATGAAAGACCATTCAGAAAAATAAAGACCATCCATGTTCACAAAGGATCTTAGCGTGCCATTAGGAGTCATTCCAAATGTTACACAGGGTTTCCTCTTACCCTAAGAGCTATTCACAATGATGCAAGGAACAGAATATAAATGTTAACTTCAGTGAAGGAGTGTGTTTTGTTCCTCTGTGAAGAAAGGCAGACTATCTGTACATGACAGGCCTCGATCACTCTGGAATTTTGTTCATGCCTAAGAGAAAAATGTAAGTATGACAAAATGTGTGACTGTAATAAATGATGTTACATCCCCCACACTTCAGGACCAGTTTGGTACTAGTTGTGCTTTCATGAGGCCTGGTCGGGTCTCCAGAGCAGGTTTACAGTCTGTACCGGTTCAGTGTTAAGAAGACAATACTGTCTCAGAACCATACAAAAGTCTTCTGTTATCTTTGTCCTCAGAATGTCCACAAAGTGCTGACAACACCCAGCCTGTTTGGAGGAGAAGGCGGGTAAGAGACTCTGAACATATACTGCTCAACATCACAGTATGAGTTCCCCACCGCTCTGCTGTAAGAACTCTTCCTGTGTGTGTTCTGTTTATCAGGAGCAGCAGGTCATCTCCAGCCACCGACAGCCCCGACACCCCTTCACCACTTCCTGATCCCGCCTTCCAACTGGCTGTGGAGGCCAAAGAGCTGGTGGCAGGAGTCAGCCCCCCCCCCTGCTGATGACAAAGGTACAGAGTACAGACTGCAGGCTGAAAAAGACTCGACTTGAATACTCTTATTTTTTGACTACTTTTATTAATGTATAATTTAAATAGGAGATGGTGTTTCTGTGATGCTTCACTTTGGAAGCCAAATAAATGGTTTTGCTGTCTAAATTAATGGAGCTAACTTGATAGCATTGCAGCATCAGCTTGTTTATTTATTAATCCCAAATGAATCCGAGCTTTTTCATAGAAGAAATTTTGACTTTTCAGAGCGGGATAAACTCAGATATCATTACATAAACTATACATTTGAAACCAGGGTTCTGTAATAGAACGCATGATTTCATGCTGTAATGGCTGTGGGATCAAAAATTGTGCTTTTATTGGGTTTCAATGAGGACATTTTTTTCCTTGAGGGTCTTACTGTCTGTAATTTGACTATACAGTTTATAAAAAAAAAAAAAAAAAGAGATTTATAAAAGGAGCTGAGGTTGAACTTCCAAAATTTGAGAAAGAAAAAACAAAAAAGCCCCAAATATCGCTAGTGTGGCAGAAGGTTAAGACTCCTGTGTCTGTCAGTTTGGGAACTAGTAGAGCACAATAGAAAAAGGCTTAGTCAGTTACAGGTTACATTGTTCATTACATCCCATAATATTTAAGTCACAGATGGAACAAGCAACATGCTGGCAATTTTTCTATTCTTGATTTTATTTATTTATTTAAAATTTCTGTGTTACATTTCTTTTAGTTGTCATTTCAAAAAAAGTTTTATCCTCAGCTAATTTCGTCATAATTTTTTCATCAGGCCGGGGTAATGATATTGGTCATACTAAAGTCATTAAAAAAAGTTTTGCAAGGTGAAAACATTTTTTTTCATTTAGTGTTATATTCATGTTGGCCAGAAGAGGCTGAAAAAAAACTCTTACTTGATATTCAGGGCTTCCGTAGATTGTTCCTGAAGTAAGTATTTTTCTATTTGTTTGTTCCTGGCGGGTTGTTCAGTTTTCCTTTGTTCTATTTCTTGTTTTCATGTCATACAAATTTACACAATGATGATGATAATGATGAATGATTTTTACAGTAGGTACTGAAAGTGTTTTTCTGTCCAACTGTGATCGCCCTGCAGCGTCAGCAAGTGCGTTGGAGGCAGCATCAGTCCCAGATGTTAACCCTCATCCTATGTGAGAGCAGCAAAGAGCCGAAGAGGCTGAATGAGCAGCTGAACCCATGATGGACTACATCACAGCCAACACTGACGCTATCCAATACACCTCCTTAAAAATAATGATCTCTTCAGTAAATTCAAATCCTCCATTCACAGTGACAGATTGAACACAACAAAGCCAATGTTTTAATGCCAAAGCTTGCTCGCACACACAAAATGAGTGTCTTGTTTTGAAATATTCAACAGTCTTTACGGAGGGTTCAGCAGTGGGCTGTGTTGCACTCAGCCACGACCCGAGGACTCTTCATTCCCCATATCTGTATAGAAGACTATGAGAAGTGCTCTGCCAAATAAAGTCAGCTGGAATTCTTCTTGTGTTACTCTGATAGCAGGTGGTGTTGGAGGAGCTGCATGACCAAGTCTACCACACACACATGCTGCTGTACACCTTGTTAATACACCCCCCCCCCCCCCCCCCCCCCCCCCGATTCACTCCATGGATTGGAAAGGACAATCCAGAGAGCTGGTCTGTTCAGTCTTCCTGTCATAATAACTCGTTGCCATCTGTTTCCATCACACGCTGCTCGTTTGCTCTGCCACAGGGCGATGAACTGGTGAGCACAAAGAAAAAAAAAACAACAGTGTTCCTTTTTCCATCCTGATAACTCTCCTCGTGCCCTTATTCATTAATGAAAGGCAAAGAATGAAGTATTGACAGATATTGGACTAGAGCAGTTTGTCATCTGTGGCTTCATACTGCATGGTTCATGTCGATGCGTCTCCTGCATCCAGAGGACAGTTAGCTCCTGCTGTGTAAACCTGTGTTTGGTAGTCACAGTCTAAGCAGACATCCGTCAAAGGATACACATTTAATTTATACAGACAACTTTTGAAAAATACTGAAATGTCATGTACTTCAACAAGATTGCATCTTTGGTGTGGCCTCATATCTTTCTGTTACTGTTTTATATTAAAGGACTAACTGCTGACTGGATTTTACAACGTGTTTATTCTAGTCTCCTAACATTTTATTTCCACTACTAACAGTACTAAAAAAGACAATTTCATAAAAATGTGAGAAATGATCTGAAATAAGAAGCATGGGTAACAGCCTGCAGTACCCACAGAAGACTACAAGACTCTCGGCCTGAGACAACATTACTGTGAAGTCACTGAGGAGTGTTCCAGCTGCAGGTGTAATGCATTCTGGGCCAGACACCTGTGGCGTTTTATCACAGAAGAGCAGGCTTTAAAAACACACACAAGGTATTTTCAAGAGCTTGTGGTTAAGAAAAGAAACATAAATTAACTTTAATCTACATAAATCTCAATGACATCCGCCCACACAAATAAAGAGAAACAGATAAGTAAACAATAATACACTATTTTTTTAAAAATAACTTCCCATGTTTCTGTGAGTTTAAAAACACTTGCATATAATGCTGTAACTTCTTCCACAGAAACACAACCAAGAATTGTATTAACAAGATACCAGACTGCTGAGGCCTCAGTATGTAAAGTGAACAACTATACTTTCAATGTACATATTTGTATGAGAGTATAGTTTTAAGACAGACATTAAAAAATGACACTACTTTAAATCCATCCTAACAGCACTCAGCAACAAGCTCTGGTTTGTTAAGATTAACTGTAAAATGACAGCAGTTTTTAGGTTATTTATAGATTTGTAACTTTAACATCATCTCCACCTTCTCTCTCTCTCTCTGCTGGTTGCGATGACTTTTGTAAAGTTTGCATATTTTTTATGCATCTTATGTGACTCAGTCTCCTTTTTGTTTCCTATGATGCTTGTTTAATGAGCCATATTGTATTATTATCATTAGTGGCTGTGTCAGTTTTCAGTTGCTTGTCTCAGAACTGCTTAAACTACTCGACTCATTGTGATGAGACAAGCGTGCATCCACTGCAGACTCAAAGGTTCTTGTCTCTGCACCAGGCTTTAGTATGATCAGTTTCAGAAATAAACAAATATAATTGCCTCATAATAATATTTTACTGCCCACACAAAATACAATTTCTGCGATTGAATTTTCTCCCTACAGAACAGACTATAGAAGATAGCTATGGAGTTTCTGTAATGTTTTTGCACGCACCAACATGACCTGAACTGTGATTAATCACACCTTGAAAAATGTTTCATGGGACTGCGTGTCTACAGTATAACTCCCCGACATTAAACACTGAACTTTGTATTCCTTTACACAGGAGTATTCAAGTGTCACTGGCTCCTGTGTTCTTCGGTTTGAATCTTTATAAATTAAATTAAATGTGTATGATCAGTGTCTCTGGAAGGCAATGGGGGTGAACCCATGCTACTCGGGCTGCGGAGGCTTGAGTCGTAGGAGCTCGGTGTCATTCCCACAATGCCCTCTGCCTGGGGCGTCTCCCCACACAGGAAGTCATCATCGTCCTCCCTCGAGCCCTGACAGACAGAACGAACCAACACGGCCACATGTCAAGGAGTTCTCAAGATGCAGCGAGACGTGATGAAGGATTTCATATTCTCCCACTTTTTACCAATAAATAGACACATTGACATTTCATATTTTTGGGTATTCTTCTTCATATATATATATATATATATATTCTTTTTTTTTTTTAATTTATTATTATTTTATTACTTTTTTTTTAATTTTTTTTTTAAAAATAGTTTACTACTTTCTCTGCTTCATAAAAAAAGTAATGGTTAGTTGCAGCCCTAATACTTCAAAAATCTGGCAAGTTATGGCAGTGCAATGGTTAATTGCGAGAGTTCTCCTTGAACATTGCTCAGCCCCTTCTGTCATCTCACCTGTTGTCCTGTGGGAAGCTGCGCTGCGTCCGATAGTTCCTCCCACAACTGGTACAGAGGCTCAATCAGCTGACTAGACCTGCACACACACGCACGCACGCACGCACGCACGCACGCACGCACGCACGCACGCACACACACACACACACACACACACACAC
>CALSCE010010635.1:14517393-14564737 GCA_943593645.1 Bovichtus variegatus | reverse complement strand
CCGACCCCGGATAAGCGGAAGAAGATGGATGGATGGATGGATGGCATTTACAGGACGGTAATGGGCGATGACAATCAGAATAGAGCGAGGACGAACCTGGTGACTGCAGCAAACATGCTGGTGACTGCAGGCAGGCAGACTTTGAGGGGGTTCAGCTGACACATCACCACCCGCTCCAGGTTCAGACTCTGCAGGTACTCCAGACCTGAGAGACACAGACAGACAGACAGACAGACAGACAGACAGACAGACAGACAGACAGACAGACAGACAGACAGACAGACAGACAGATACGGTTCTGTCAGGGTGGTAAACAGTCATGTTTGAGCAGCAGGTGATGCTGGATCTTGATGTTGGTACAGATCCGAGGTGTGTACCTTTCTTCATGTTGCCCTCCAGCATGGCTCTGTGTCTGAAGATGAGTGTGTAGAAGACGGCCTGGCAGGCGGTGTAGAAGGGCCCATGGAGGCTGATGTCACAGCAAGCTTGCCTGCCGCTGCTGTCCTGGCTGTCAATGTAGCGATGGATCCAGGCGAGCAGCAGGTCCAGACAGGCCCGCACTGTGCTGCAGGAGGGGGAACAGCAGGATAAACATTGTCACAGAGGAATAAACGGCTCTCTTTGGCTTTAAGCTGCCTTTGTGTTTTCCTCAGCAGAATGAACTCACAGCACCGGGATGAACTTGGCTCGGGCCAGGAAGCTCCCCAGGTATCCGGCAGCAGCCTGGCGGAGGACGGCAGGCTGAGAGGGGCTCTGCAGGATCTTCCACACGTGATCCAGGAAGGCCTCAGCCAACGCCTGAAACACAGAAGTACAAAACATACAGGCCTCATCTCACAAGGAGCATATTCATCAAAGTACATGAAATAACTAACTTAGATCATCTTCATAAAAAATGTATTCATTTTCTAAGCAGACAGGAAAAGCAGCATAGGTGATTTAGAAATAAGCAGTTTACACATGATTGTGGGTGTAATATAAAGTATTATTCATTGACACATTTTGTATTGTTTAGCTCAAGAACAATTTACCGCATATGTACCGCCATGTAACCAAAAATCATTTTTAACATCACAATCATCATTTCCCAATTTTGGCTATTGATTTTTAAACACATAGAATTTAATTTCGGTTGGACAAATAAAGATGCAATAATTGATTTTTGGTCACTTGGGAGCACTGGAACAAGCTGTGATCAACACTCATATCTACCCGTCTATCTACATCACCTAATCAGCTGTTAAGGTGAACACGTTAAACAGTTGCCTAATTCCACATCCAGCAGACAGAGAAATATTATCATTTGTTTGTTTCCACCTGATAAACCTCCAAACAGTCCAATATTTACTCTCTTTTTATAAGTTCTATAAGTGCTCCATTATGTCCAGCTGCTGGTCTCTAACTGTGCCCACTAATCATGGGTCTCCCTGCTGAGCACCAGACTGAAGGCTAAATGCTTCCTGCTGCTGTTTCCTACCGTGACACATACACTCATGCGGTGTGTGAGGAGTACTGACCACTCGGAAGCTGCAGAGGTAAAAGAGTGTGTACTGGACATGACAGGAAGCGTGTGTTGGCAGAATGAGTTTGTCAAACACACTCAACAAATCTCGGTACAGATCCTTAGTCCTGTCCACATGAAGAGAGCCTGACAGGGAGAAAACAAACGTTACAGCCAGTAGGCACTACACAAGGACACACAAAGTACACAAAGCATTTTATTGGATTCAAAAATGGAGAATTGTGAAGTTATTTGAAATATGTTTCACTCAGTCAGAGCTTTTAAAAACTCAGTGTAAAAGCTGTGTCATTGAGCTACCATCGATGTGGCAGACATCCTTGATATAAGCCAACAGAACTGCCATGAGAGTGTCCAGCCGATCAGCCACGGGGTGGGCCATCACAGCGGGCCTGGGGGGGCCGTCTGCTGACATGTCCTCATCCTGACACACACACACACACACACACACACACACACACACACACACACACACACACACACACACACACACACACACACACACACACACACACACACACACACACATTTTTGTAATCTATTATCTCTTATTTACTTTCCTGCAGGCCCTTATGTTATGCAGACATTTATTTTATCTTGCTAAGCAGTTTGAACACCCGTACATGCTACAATAATTATTTTACTGTCATACAGTTCATTGTAATCCAACTACAATCACATAACTTCTGCTTGATACCAGACACTTTTTCAATTAAATTCCACCTCCACGGATAACTTCAAACTTCTTTAAGCAACTGCACTTCAGCCGACACGTCAAATGACATCTTTTTGGAGTTTTCGCACTTGAACCACCTGTTCTAAAGGACACTTCAAATCCTTTTTAGTGTGTGATCTTTATCTCACTCTTCTACTGTTTCTTCTGTTCCACGTGCAACTTCTCAACTCTACAACTTCATGTTTCAAAGTAACAATATTTGACAAAATATGAACTTAGTGCTGTGTTCAGTGTTGCCTGTACATACAACACACTGCAGTATAACTCACATGACACACTGAATTTAGCTGAGAAGATCATAGCAGATCCACTGCAGCCTCTCAGGCCTGAATGTGCACTTTACCTCCAGTATATATAGAATAATATGCCCACGATGCAGAACTTAAAGAGGCATCACATCCTGTCCTGAGCTGCTTCCCAAATATTGCTTTTCTATTATGCTTTATCGATGTTCATGTTTTTATGTTGTGTGCCGTCATGTATGGTGTTTGATGTTGGTTTGATATTCTTCTGTGCTCTTTGTGCAAAGCATTAAAGGTTTCATTCAAGTAGCACTGACAATAGCAACAACTACTTTTTTTTTTACTTTTTAATAATTATTTTGCATCTGTGTTATCGCATAATTTGTTTTGTATATTAATGTACAAGGACAAGTGATTAAAAGAAAGTCCTGACACTGAGCATGTCAAACATTTTATTACCATGTCGAAGAGTCCTTCCTCAGTCCGCTGGTTCTGCACCACGCTCTCTTCTGCCTCCTCAATGTCTGACCGCGAAGCACTCACCTGAAATACAGCACACAGTTACAGGCAGGAGCAGACAGACAGGCAGGAGCAGACACACAGGCAGGAGCAGACACACAGGCAGGAGCAGACACACAGACAGGACTATCTTCCAAAGGAAGACACATGTATGTATCAAGGAAACTTTACAGACTTTTCTAATGAGGAATTAACATGCAAAATCAATGTAGCTACTGAAATAGAACATGAACATGCTTCCTAAATAACCTAAAGCTCTGTGACAACCTCACTGCGGACACATGGATTTTGTATTACTACATTATTTCCTGTATCCACCCTCCACAGGGTCAGTTTCTACCCTGTAAAGCACTTTGGATCACTTGTGTTATTTAAAGTTTAACTACTTACATCCAGTTTGAGCATTTTTCCGATAATCACCTCCAGAACGTCACGTCGAATTGACGGTATGTACATGGTCAGCTTCAGGAGGTTGTGGACGTAACACTCCTGTAGAGAGCAACACACGAGCACTACTTAATGATCAGATCATGCCAACTATGCCAGATATGTGTTCAGATAGAAGCTGGGACATGCGAGACAACATTCAGCACACACAATATGTAACAATATACAGTACATGTATGTATTATGTGTATCATGGCATAGGATGCTTTTATGGTACAGTACAGTGACCAAGTTGTCAATTTTCCACACTTCCACATAGAGCTGTACCCAATGTCGCTTTATATGAGTTAGTCTTTTTTTATTAAATCAACTTTCTTTAATGAATATAACTCGTCAGTTTTGTTACATTGCTGCTAGTTCATCCTGTTAGGTGTGTGCGGTAAGCGGGAGAGGAAATATTTATTTGCCGGCAGTCAAAATGTTGTTTTTCAAAAGCTAAACAGCAACAAATTACATCTTGGTTAGATAAAAACATGTTGTGAATTATTTTAATGATTACATCTATCTTTTTTCTATAAATGTTGATTCTTGGACTTTTCAACACTCTGAGAATGTTTGGATCACACAAGTCAGAAACAATCCTACACAGCCACCACTGGAAACTAAGTCTACTAAAAGTATAATACTAATAATATTAGTGTAGCTTAATCTATATCTGTAACTGTGAGAATTACCAGCTGTAAACACAATTAATATACTGTACATGTAAAAAAAATTTAAAAAAAGAAAGCAGTCGTTTATTTAGAATTAGAAAGTCAGCGGTATTATATGAAGCTTTGAACTGCTTGTGATCAGTGCAGCACTGATTACTGCAAACAGCCCAAACTCACCTTCCACTCACTGTCCGTAAAGGCTGAAGCTCTTGATTACCTCCAGAGATCTGTAGATCTGTTTCCTCACTGAAGTAACCGCATGTTTTCTGGGTGATGAGGCCACCAGTATATCATTCTGACAGATTAGACCCAGCTCATCCTCAGACGTGAGACGTGCTACAACATCCCAGTGTTCCTATGTTTGCAGTCCTGTATGAAGGGA
Organism: Bovichtus variegatus; assembly: GCA_943593645.1. Classification (NCBI taxonomy): domain Eukaryota; kingdom Metazoa; phylum Chordata; class Actinopteri; order Perciformes; family Bovichtidae; genus Bovichtus; species Bovichtus variegatus. Next base: position 14,560,239 of record CALSCE010010635.1, on the reverse strand, counting down.
AGCATAATTCAGATTTCTCTTACCAGTGTTCTGGAGGATTTCTGCACGAAGGGAAAGTTCTCTTGCAGAATGGGCATCAAAAAGCGGCTCGTGCTGAAAGGAAAAGATACACCTTTACAGTAGAATACAGAATACTAGGGCGGGAAATTAATATTTGTGAAGATGTGATCATGATGAATGCATGCTTATACTGCATTTATAAATATGCACAGGTAGACAGTTTATTTAAACAACTAGAAAAGTTCACTCAGTGCATCTCCCTCTCACCTCCCAAACAAACAAGAGTTCACTTGCACTCAGTCCCTTACGGTCCAGATGGTGGCGAAAATAACAGGAACTAAGATTTATTCATCTCGTACCGTGCGGAACTTTAGTAGATCAGAACATATCTCATATGGAATTAATCAGCAGATGGTCCCGTTCAAGATGAGACCAAACTTTTCTAGGATGTCAGTTTGTTTTTCAACTAGCTGATGGCCAGAAATGCCTTTTGCTACTGAAGCAGTTGTCGATCACTTGCAACCTCTATCGCCCTTACATTTTTCCAGAGAAATAATTGCTTCATCCAATGACGACAAATGCAATTTGACTGTTTGTGCTAAACTGCAGCATCCCCTGATTGACATCTGCCTCTTAACACCCAAACTCAGTCCTTGTATTCAGTGTACTTTTGAAGACAAATCTTTACGTTGGGTGCGTAAAAACATGCATACTAAGACAAGAAGATAAAACTGGCAGAACAATAAGTGACTCACGATGGAACGTATCTGGTGATGAGCTGCAACGCCTGGTGACATTGATTGAAGTTTCTGGGGAGGTCTTCACAAATCAAAGGAGCAGAAGAGAGTTTGTATTCAACATGCATCATTCAATCATTCGTATTTAACCAGAGAATTTTAGGATGAGGAGCCGCTCACTTCTCACGCCTCTCCAGCCTCCCCGAACATTCAACAAGCAGTAAAACACCAATCACACACAGATATTAGGGTGCGACCAAAATGCTTTTTATCTTTTACATTCATTCATGTTGTTGAATTTTGGAAATGCTTACATCTACTATTTTCAATAAATGTTGCCTTTTAACACTCTAAGTTATTGGAAATGTTTGGAGCACACAAGTCAGCAACACTCATACGCAGCCACCACTGGAATCTAACTCTACTAATAGTATAAGACTAATAATATTAGTGCAGCCTCATCTTTATCTGTAACCGTGCAGAAATACTGTTGATTTAGAATTTGAATGTCAATGTTTTGAATGAAGCTTCAAAGGTGTATCAGACATACAACATACTTACACTCCTGAACCAAAACATTTAATCTATTGAAATATCACTTAAAATAAGGAGGAGGACACTTACTTTCATCTTCATCATCTGAATCAGAGATATCAACCCCTCCTTCACAGATAGTGACTCTCTCTGGGAACAAAAACACACGTTATTCCTCCGAGAGTCACTGATGGTGGGATACAGTAAATACATGATACGGTCACTGGTCACTCTCTGCCGTCAGATGTAAATTCAAACTTCACTGAAAACGTAAAATGATGACAGCCAGGCATCAGACTAGTGATGTTCCGATAACCTACTTTACTCAACTACTTCGACATACAGTGAGAACTTCAATTCTGTATTTCATTGTATAAATGATTAGATTATTTGACCACCAGTCAGGGGAACCTACTGGGGGTGAAGTGGGAGACCACCATCTTGAGGCACGCACACAGGTAGACAGTCTGTGCTGAGACCAGGTTACTGAGAAAGGCCATGTACTCATCCACCACAGCCTGGCTCCGGCCCACCCATGGAAGCCTCTACACACACACATCCAATAATTGATTAACCGACTAATACTGTCAGCTCTTAAAAGGGACAGTTTGGATATGTAGAGGTGTGGTTGTATGATACTTATCCATAGTCAGTGTATTACCTACAGTAGATGGCGGTCGGCACGACCCAGTTTGGAGAAGCAGACAGGAGTAGCAGCACTGAAGTTAAGCAATGTGCTGCTGTGGACAGGGGCAGCAGCAACACAGATTTAGACACCTAGAAGAAAGGCCCACCTCACAAAAATCCATATCAGTGTAAGTGTACAGTATATCAAAAATACTTTCACCAGTTTACCTTGCCGTGAGACAGGGAAAAAGTGTAAAAATACAGCCTACACTTAAAAGTGATATTGATTTATTTAGGTGTCTAAATCTGTGTTGCAGCAGCACATTGCTTAACTTCAGTGCTGCTACTCCTGTCTGCGTCTCCAAACTGGGTTCCTTCAAGCTTTCTCCCTCTGGATTTTCTGTACTCACCAGGATAGTGTAGATGAGCTGTTCATGGTGCTTAGTTAGCTGGGTCACAGAACTCCGGAATTCTTGCAGCCAATTGATGATCTGAGCATCCTGTCAGAGGAGAGAGCTCACTAAGGAACATGACCACATGACTAAGCTTGCTGTTCACCTCAAACACACCTTGCTTTACTGTACCTTAATCTCAGGATCCGCCAGCTGATGTTTCAGCAGCTCATAGTCACTCGAGTCTCCCTTCAAACAAGAAGAGAAACCGAAAATCTTACACGGGAAAGGTTCCAACCAGTTCACCTTCTTCATTTAACATCAGCAACAAAGACCTCTTCTTCATCAGAAACACCTTCCAGACATGTGTGCTAACGTTACAAAGCAGCACTTCTGTTCAAATCTCTACTGTTCTTAACTGGTGTGTTAGGACACACGTGGACTGCCATGACGGGCCCACTCACCTGTTTATGTTTCGCTAGAGTTTCCGCAACACTTCCTCCGAATCTGACCGTCTTAACAGGAGGAGTGTTCAAAAAGTCCCGACCGTCTATCTCCATGTTTTCACTGCGGTCATGCCAAACGTTGCTTTAGTTACGTTAACCTGAGCTGTCTGTACGCTAAAATGTCCAACTAATTAGGAAAAGACAAACTGGTTACTTTTTAATTCGGTAACGTAATCAACAATCGAATGTATAAGGACAATGTTAATGATTTGTGTAGAGTTATTGCAGTATTTTGAAAGTAATTGCCCCACTATTCTGTAAATATGCAGGCGCGTGTTTTCACAAGAGGAAGAGAACGGCTTGTTTACGGAAGTGAATACAGCACACCGGTGCCACATTCAAAGTCTTCCCATAAACTCGATTCAGAGGGTAATAGGTTCCGGTTGGAAATTTCAAGTGTGTGTTCTCTCTGCTTCAAGAACAGCAAGATTTGTACAGTCTGTAAAGCCCACTGAGACAAATGTATAATGTGTGATATTGGGCTATATAAATAAACTTGATTTTGATAAACTTGATTTAAGTGTGTTTGTTTGTTTCTGTGTGTCTTAATTGAGCACAAAGTAACAATTAGCAATAGGCCAATAGTTCATGTAAAAGGATAGAAAAAAAAAAAAAAAGTTTAGCATTATTATCTTGTACAATTCATATACCTATATGAAGAGTCTCTGAACCCTTGAGAAGCACAATCCCAAAAGGAAGATGTCTCCTAAACAATATGGTTACTGTTACCCTTGGACCCTTATGAGTACAGTCCTGCTCTCCTCTTTCGAGTTCACTATCAAAACGACAATTAAACTAAGTGAAACTGAACACAATTTACAGAGGCACACAAGTGGTACAATTATAAGATTTATTCTGTCCCTTATTTTGGAGTGTTACTAAATAAGCAACTGCTATTGGGGATCAATTCAAATAATGCATAGACTAGTTCATCAAGGTTGCAAGAGGATTCAACTGATTGTGAATAATAAAACATTCCTGCTCTAAAATTGGCCTTAGATTTGGGAGTTGAGTGCTGAACGGTTTGGCTGTAGTGTTATAAAACTTACTTTTTTATGGATATAAAATTGATGATGACAACGATGACACAACAATGTATATGGTAATACAGTATAGTTTCTGTTTTGCAGACATCATAAAACCAAACAACACATATCTAAAGAATGAAATAACATAAATGTTGTAATGAACACATTTGCAAAAATCATAGAAAACAAGAATAGAATGAGAAAAACTCCAGAATTAGTGTAGACCTGCCTAATCATTAAATACATAGATTGGTTGAAGTTGTTTAAAATAGGCTAAAATGGTTTGTAATCAGTTATGTCAATGGCAAAGTCCAAACTTATGTCGACAGGATGTTTAAAACAAACCTTCAATAGACTGCATATGAAGTGGTGGCATTTTCTGAATGAGAGATCTCGTTGTTCTGCTTTTGATAGATTAGATAAAATACATACAAGTTAATAACATCTCAGATAAAGACAACTTACAATACGTAGTATTTTTTTAATATACCACTAGGAGTCGCCTAAGTAATATTTTTACAACCCCACACAGAGCGGCTTTAGAAAAAGAAACAGTTGGTGGAGATGTCGGGTGCATCCCAAGTCTCTTACATTTCATCCACGTTTCCCTCACTTGCGTCTTTTCCAAACCATGCGAGGAGAGAGGAAACGAGGAAATGTGGTTTCAGAGAAATGAGACCTCCATTCCTCTGAAGCGTCACATGAAGAGTCTCAGCTGATCAGCTGTCAGTCTGCTTTAACATCTGTAGAGACACGTGCACTGTGTGCAGTGCAGAAGCCTGGTACCTGTCTGACAAACAGCTGCACATGAGTAACAACCTGCAGTTTATACTCTGTGGATTACTGGGTTCATTTTAGAGGCTCAGGGACCTTTTCTACGAGCATAATGCTTTTATATTATTTATGCATTATTTGCGTCAATATGTATTGATTATTCTGATTGTGAACTCATTATTTAATAGCCCAGAATATTATTATGGTGTCTGTTAAACACTGGACATTTTTTATTAGGCTTAATGTTTCATGGAAAATACATAATTCATATCGAACCCGACGCTCTGGAACGATCAGCCTCATGTGACTGAATGATGATAAATAAAAATGTAAAAAAAGTGTTTCTTGCTGACAGACATAATCTTCGACTCTCTGAATTAAATTGTACCTATAATAAAAGTTGATAGGAAGAATAACAGATCATAAAGAGAAAAATCTTTCTTATAAATGAAGAATGTTTTTTGCAGTCCGTTTTGTTTTAGATTTACAATTAACATATTTTCAGTAGATGGTAAATCAGAATACAAATAGAATATAAAACTTTAGAGTGATGCACTTGAGTTTAATCTGTTATCTGTCTTCACTGCGGAATGAAACTCCAGTGACGTTGAGCTGGATCAGTCCATCAGCTGCAGCGTCCAATCAGTAATTGATATCCAGTAAAGGGGCGTGTTGGCTGGGAAAAGACTTCCAGAAAGGCTGCTCTGGTGTATTCTCGTTCCTCAGAGATCCTTCCGAGCAGACCACTTCCGGTTCAAGCTAGGCTCGAGAGTGAGGAAATATCAAATGAGAGACATGGGATGTAACCAAAATGAGACTCCAGTATTGCAGTTTGCGTTCAATCCTGCATAGTAAGATGGTAAAATAAAAGTAAAAAAGTATTAAAAGTATTCTTTCTTACAACCAGACAAAGAGTCAACATTTTATAAATGTCTATCCACTGCAGGTGAACACTGGTTCTCTGAAGTATTTGCTCTTGTAGGATGACAGATGAGTATTGTGGTTAAAGTGCCTTCTCAATCTGTTATCCTGCTTAGGAGGGCAATCCTACTTGGAATCAGATCAACAGCCAACCATAGCCTACTATTCTGATCACATGCGTGGACTTTGGTAGGTTTACTGACATTGGAGGGGATTAACATCCTATGATTATATAATATTACACATGTTGGGTTTTTAAGGCTGATCCGGATAATTTTTTGACTCAATATTAATTTCTTTAGCCAAAAAGTAAATAAACCATAAAACGTAAGAACTATTTTCTCCTCTTCACTCAAACACTGGGAACTAGACAATGGGATATATAACTGAAAATAAATCAATACCCCATACCCAAAAAACAATTAACAATTAACTCAATAACAAATAAATGAAACTTAACAATTACAAACTAGCCTTTTAATGTCATAACTGTGGTAGTAATTCAAAAATGAATCACTTTCGGGTAAGAAATGAACAAATATAGAAGTTAGAGCTTTGCTGTTATTTAATGAAGAATTAGAATTGTTACAACAGAGTTAATCGTTTTCAATTGAAAGGACGGCTAACCTGCACCAACGAGTGTTGCAAGAATCCGACCAGGACAGAAATACAAGTCATTTATACAGTAGAGTTGCATCAAATCAAATCAAATCAAGTTTATTTATATAGCCCAATATCACAAATTATACATTTGTCCCAGTGGGCTTTACAGACTCTACAGGATACGGCCCCCTCTGTCCTTAGACCCTCGCACCGCACAAGGAAAAACTCCCTAAAAAAAACCCCACAATTAAAGAGGGAACATGTTCTAAACCTCAGGGAGAGACTGAGGAGGATCCTCTCCCAGGACGGACACACTGTAATAGATGACGTGTGTACAGAACAAACAACATAGTTGTTCAAGTTCCATGGGCAGGACAGCAGGTAATACACATTTCTGTCTACCAAATGGGAACAAAGGCACATCAGACATGTTAATTACAAATGTGAGGAAACACACTATAAGGCCAAGTAACAACTTTATAGAGACAAAATATAACTATAAGACTATATGATAAATTTCCACAACAATTCCCCCTTTGGCCGAACTACCGGCCACAATACATATTACATAATTTATCATGACATCAATGAATACTTTCCGAAGGTTTATGTAAACATAACATAAACTGATAAATGAGAAAACAATGCTTTATTTTGTGAGACATAGGCATTTCATGTGTTAATAGTTGGCCTGAGGGAAATTAGTAGTCTAAACAATTTGGTCAGTTTCAGGTTCATTGTGAAATGGAGGCAACCATTCAGGTAGGGGAAAACATCAGATGTATGATCAAAGTCTTTGAGCAGTGGTAACTGTTCAGTAAGATGTCATTTGGTTTGTGATGGATTTGTCAATTGTGCGAACGACGAGACTTCTAATGCAGGGAATGATGCAACAACCAAGAATCATAAAACTGAGTAAGGCTACCGAGATGGCAGCTAAAGCTGTCATAATGACTGATCTCCATCTGCCAAACATTTTATCCCAACAATCTTGCATAAAATTATCCGTCCCAGCATTTCTCTTGAGCTCATCAGCAAGTGTTTCTAGTCTCGAAAGAGCTTTGGTAAATGAACCGTCAGGCGCAGTGTTATTAGGGATAAACGTACAACAGGAATCACCAAACATTACACAAACATCCTTTTTCAGCTAACATCATGTCTAAGGCCATGCGATTTTGCCAAGCCATCTGAGAAGTCACTTCCATTTGTTTCCCTAGTGCCATCATAGCATCACGTGTGTAGTTTACAAAACGCTGTTGGTTGTACTAAATGTAATTAATCCATTCATTGTTTTTGTTTGTTTCAATTATGGGACCGAAGAAAGGTAAAGCTGAGGAAAATCCTGCTGATTTCGAGCTTTCTATTGGGAACCCCCCGAGGGATCCCAATTACATCTATATACATTGTGGGATCTTCAAATAAATCTTCTGTTGATCGTTCTTTGCGGGTCTGTGAGGTTTCTGAGGGTTTTAGAATAGTTATATTCTGTACCAGCACAATTCTAGCACATAAGCCTGTCCAATTTACAGGTAATACCGAGTACAGTTTACCAAACACACATGACCAATAAAGAGAGGGAACTGCACGGACCTGGTTCCTCAGCAGGTTCACTCCGGGACTATAGGTAGTATTACAGCGAATAGGATTTGGGTTGAAGCATTCAGTAGTGCATGTCCATGTATGAGAGCATTTACCTGGGAATCGTCCTACGTCTAGTCCTCTATATTTTTGTTCTGTTTTTTTATGGTCAAAGCATTCATACTCCAAGTTGTGTTCCACATGTGTATTAAGTGGAATAGGAGAAGCATCATAAGGAAATAATGGGCATTTGATGTACGTGGAAGACAATGCAGTGTCTTTTGGGTAGCCCCGAATGAGCATGCAATCCCATGCACCTTGCGGGGCATGGCGTGAGGATGTTAAAGAAAAGGGTGCAAAATTTGATATGCGTATCCCCGTCTCTTCACATGCCGTGTAGGGCAGTGGAAGTTGCAAAAGAGCAGGTCTCGCAGACATTCAGACATAACCTGTTTGGTTGGTGGTAATGGACACTGAATAGCTTGCTAATGTCAACCATAAGTTGTCTACTAGGGTTGAACTGATTATAGCGCGCTTTGCTCTTCTGAGGGTGTGGTTTGAGGCAGTTATGTTTGTTATGTCAGTTGGTGGGTCAAATAGTAAAAACAAAGGAATCACAACAATACACAACATTAAAAATAGGAAACACATTGATCATCTCATACCACACTCGCCTCAGTGACGGAAGAGATGTCGTGGTGAAGGTCTGTGTTCCATTGTGGAGCCCTTGTAGGGGTCTGCTAGCACGTCACTTGGTGGAGCTTTGGTAAGCTACTGCTGGAGGAGAGCGCTATTTCACTTCTCTCTCTTACTTTCGTTGGTCACCTGAGAAGCAGCGCTAGGCTTATTCTTCTGACGAATCCTCAGCGTGGTGGTGACTTCTCTAGCTGTTGCCGTTTTGCCTGCGCCAGCCGTTGAGGTATGCGAACAGATGTTGTCATATGGTTCAAGGAACTTCTTGCAGTGGCTGGTATGAACCCAAGTTGCTCTCTCTGCGATCTTGACAGCAGTCTCCGTGGTGAGGAGGACCTGGACGGGGCCAGTGAAGCGTCTCTGCTTCCAGTGTTTACTCCAGATGTTCTTTATCAGCACCCAGTCTCCTGGTGTCAGGCTGTGCAGAACTGCCTCCGCTGAGGTGGGTAGGGCACTGTTCACCTGAGAATGCAATGATGAGCGAGAGGCAGAAAGGTTTGCACAATATGTTAACATTTCATCATCACACAAGCTTGTGTTTGGTATAATGTGTCTTTTTGGTTGTATGCCAGTTTGTGGTGGTCTTCCAAACAATATCTCAAATGGGCTGAGTCCATGTTTGGATCTTGCCCAAGTGCGCATGTGGAAAAGAATTAGAGGGAGTGCTTTTACCCATGAAAGGCCAGTTTCATCACAACACTTTGCTAGTTTTGACTTAATTGTACCATTTTCACGCTCCACCGCCCCCGCACTCTGTGGGTGATAAGAGCAGTGGTGGCGTATGTCAAACCATAGGTACTGTGACACTTCTGTCAGAGCTTTGCTTACGAATGCAGGGCCATTATCACTACTGATGAATGACGGTATTACCCAACTGGGAATAATTTCCTTCAATAGTGCTTTCGCCACTGCACTCGCATCTTGTTTAGCTGAGGGGAAAACTTCAACCCATTTACTGAACATATCAACAATAACAAGACAGTATTTCTTTCCTTCACATGGGTTTTAGTTCAATGAAATCCATCATGAAATGTTCGAATGGTCTGTCAGGTGGTGGATGTCCAGCAGGTGGCATGTAAACAGCCCCTGCTGCATTGTTAGCAGCACATACAACACATCTTTTGCAGAAATTTTGAGCAAAAACAGAGAAACCTTTTGTGTACCAAACTGAATTTACAGAGGCACAGATTCCCCCTTTGCCAATGTGGTCTCTGGAATGAGCCAGTTTAGCATAACAGTGGAAGAGAGCACGTGGCAAACAAGGTTTATTGTCAGGGCCTGTCTAGAGTGCCTTTTCCTGTGGAGATGCAAGAGTTTGTAACACTGTAACATTAGCAGCAAGATCATGTGATTCAAGTTCCTGTGGGACACCTAAAAGAGGACAACATGGGGTGAAAGAAGAACCTGAATAGGTGGCGGCTTTTGCGGCAGCGTCAGCTGTAGTATTTCCTAGAGAAACTGGATCTGAATGATTAGTATGTGCAGCTCATTTCATGACAGAGATGGAGGCTGGTAGGAGGATGGCATCTAGAAGACCTGACACAAGGCGTGAGTGAGCAATGGGTTTACCAGATGATGTTAGGAAATCTCTGTGTTTCCATAATGTGTCAAAATCATGAACAACTCCAAATGCATATCTGGAATCAGTGTAAATGTTAACAGTTTTTTCTTCAGCCAAGTTGCATGCTTCTGTGAGTGCAATAAGCTCAGCTGCTTGAGCAGAGAGATGAGAAGGGAGTTTACCACTAAACAGGATGTCATGTTCAGTAAATACCACAAAACCCACTTGACCACTGCCTGTGTCAGGGGAACGGTATGCTGACCCGTCCACAAACAGCTCCATCTCTAGATTAGAAAGGTCAGTTAGATCAAGTCTGGGGGTGCCAACTTGGTTAACAGTAGCCACACAATCATGTTCATCACCATCTGCAGGAGTGGGAAATAAAGTAGCTGGATTAAGCACAGTACATCGTTTAACAGTAATGTTAGGCATGTCAAGTACTGTGGTGTGATACCTCAGCCAGCGTTGTGCTGACAAATGTGATGTTTTCTGTGTGTGAAGAATGTGAGACTCTGCATGAGGAACCATGAGTGTGAGTTCACCATGACCAACAAGGTCACGTGAAGCGAGCACAGCTCTTTCGGGCGCTGCCACAACTCGGAGACAAAGAGGAAGTCCTGCGGCTACAGGGTCGAGTTTAGTGGAGAAATAAGCAATAGGTATTTCCTTACCACCATGGCCTTGAGAACAAACTGGGTAAATGGTAAGTCAGGTTTTAGGGAGACCCAGTGTGGGTACATTTAAAAGAGAGCTCTTTAAGTCAGTAAAAGCTCTGTCACCGTCATCAGTCTAGGTCAGTTTGTCATGTGCACTAAGATTTTTATCATGAATCATGGTGCCTCTCTTTCTGAGTAGTGAGATATCCACTGGCGGCAAAATTACACCATACCAAGAAAACTCATTTGTTTTTTAGTGGTAGGTTTTGGAACAGACTGAATGGATTCAATAAGCTTAGGAGAGAGGGATTTGCCCTCTGCTCTGATCACATGTCCTAAATAGGTTACTTGAGTCTGAGCAAATTGTAATTTGGATAGACTAGCTTTGTTACCAGTAGCAGCCAGATGTCTTAAGAGGGCTATTTTGTCAGATTTACACACGGCCTCAGATGAACTGCAAATTAGTAAATCATCAACATACTGGAGTAATGTTGAGCCTTCCGGAAGGTGCAGATTCATTAGGTTGTCGCGAAGCGCACTGTGGAAGGCCCCGGAGGACTCCAAATACCCTTGTGGTACCTTTGTCCAGGTCCAACCACGGCCATTAAAGGAGAAGGCGAACCAATATTGACTGTCTTTATAAACTGGAATAGAGAAAAATGCATTAGCCAAATCAACGACCGAAAAAGGGAGGGACAAGTGTGTGGGTTTGAAACCTGTGGTGCACGTGCGTGAATCGCGGCGTTCACTGCTTGCAAGTCTTGCACAAACCTCCATTCTACAGGTTGTCCCTTGTCGCAAATTTTCTTTACTGGGAAAATAGGAGTTCTGACTGGTGAGTTATCGCATGGAATGATGACCCCGGCCTTCAGGAGTGAATCAAAAACAGGTGTAATGCCTTCAAGTGCTTCTTTTTTTATAGGATATTGTTTCATGCATGGATGGAAATCAGACTTTGGGTGGATTGTCAGAGGCTCCGCATTCTTCCTGAGACCAACGTCATATTTATGAGCTGACCACAAATAGCGAGGGACCTCAGACAAGTCATCAATGTTGACTGCACTTTTAGTGATGGTGAAATTGTCTGTCATGACTGGAACTAGTTCTGTTGTTCATTTAATTATAATAACTGTTTTGCTGTACAACGTATTGGGATCCATGAACTGCATCTGACGATGAACCCAGATCTCCATGTCCTTCCACTCCCAGTCAACAGGTTGTGCCAGAGACACATGAGGACAAACTCCATCAAATAGTGGTTGCTGTGTGGATGAGAGAGAGACAGATGCAGCGGCAACCTCTTCTGTCCAGAAAACATGCAATATACATATCTATTCTACATGTACTGTCTTTGCACCAAACACCCTCAAACCTTTCATCTTTCCCTTCTGACACATATGCTGTACAATGTAATGATGATGGTTGTATGTGGCATTCAGCCATAGTGACGTGTGCCCTTGCAAAATCGAAAAGTTGTAATGCAGTTGAATGATCACCCTTCGGCATCAGAGACCATACATAGACAAATTTGAGGGGGGGTGGATTGTACTTAGTCATTTGTGGTACATCTAAATCTGTCAAATGGGAAATTCTGAGGCCATCTGCGTATGATATAAGGATTATACCAAAATGACACATCAGATCACATCCCATTAAGTTAATAGGGCAATTGGCAGACAACAGAAAGGAATGTTTGTCCCCTCGTAGTTAAATGTTATGGGAGTGGTATACGGTTCCAACATGGGAATGCCTCCTGCCCCTACAGTTTTACAATATTCACCACTTTTCTTTGGCTTTGGGGACAGAGCGGAATCTTTTAAAACAGATACTGTGGCTCTAGAATCTACTAAAAATATAACATCCTGTCCTCCAATATGCATGGTTAATTCAGGTTTTCTGGTCCGTCTCTGGAGTCCGTTCCACCCTCCCTTGCTGTCAGTTGGTTGGTGTTGCTGCTACTGTGGCGGCTGGAGTGGTAGGGGGGAGGAAGGGAGTCCAGGTCAGCATCCGGTGTGAATGGGTTCCTTGATTTTTTTTCTCAGACAAACAAAGATGCAGGATTAATGGTTACATGCAATATATCAGCATGTGATTTCCTATCTTCATTACTTTTCTTTCCTTTTTCTAAGCTTTCTGCTCTCAATCTCTTTCTTTCTCTCCATTCTGCTTCTTCTCTCCACACACAGTATGTTTTCCTATCTAGAATAACATTTTTGTGGACATTAGTGAGTGCGCTATGGTGTCATATGTTCTCCCTTTCCTCCATTTGTAATTTTAGTGCATCCAATTATCTTAAATCAAAACTCCCAGCTTTCGGAAAACCCAATTCTTCACACTATTTTAGTTTTTTTTTTAAACTATCTTTGTCTCTGTCACACATTGCATGTATTATTGAGGAAAAGACTGGTGCTAGACTCGGGTTTTCCTCAGACTTTGCATTACTCTGACTCTTTCCCACTAACCCTCTCTAGATATTTTGTCTCTTGTGAGATGGACGAACTGGTCCAGTAATCCGGATCCACCAGAAAGTATCAAACCACTACAATAATGACCAAGACACATCTGTCTGCAAGTACAATGCGAAAGTCCCCGGTAACACAATTAACTCTGTTCAACTCTCTTTAGAAAATAAATGATTCATCGGGTAAGAAATAAACAAATATAGAAGTTAGAGCTTTGCTGTTATTTAATGAAGAGTTTGAATTGTTACAACAGAGTTAATCATTTTCAATTGAAAGGACGGATAACCTGCACCAACGAGTGTTGCAAGAATCTGACCAGGACAGAAATACAAGTCATTTATACAGTAGAGTTGCATGGGCAGGACAGCAGGTAATACACATTTCTGTCTACCAAATGGGAACAAAGGCACAGAGACATCAGACGTGTTAATTACAACAGTTAACATCCGTCTGCTAATTTAGTGACAATGGTCAGGTGGTGCCTTACTGTCTGTCACATGCCAGCAGGCAGGGACATCAGACATGTGTATTACAAATGTGAGGAAACACACTGTAAGGCGAAGTAACAACTTTATAGAGACAAAATATAACTATAAGACTATATGATACATTTCCACAACAATAACAAACAGTGTCATCATTACTGGAAACACATACAGTTCATTTTAGGATAAGACTACAACATTTCTAATAAACCAAATGAACAAGAGGATGAAATAGGTAAATGATTGCAGTGAGAGGGAGCCTTAAACATAAAAAGAAAATTAATTTCTTAAAGACAAAGGGTATAGTATAAGAAGTATAAGCAACACAAATCTTTTATACATTATGGATAATTAAAATGTATTAATTTAAATAAAGGGTTGATACTAAGAAAAATATCTTCTTGTATCTGTAACGGTACGACCAGTACCCAGGAAGAGAGGGACTCAAGAGCACGACTCAGAGACAGAACGATGTTGATAGTAATGTACTTTACTGAGTAAAGTAGACAAACAAACATGCAGGGGAAATCCAAAAGCAGAGTCGGGTCACAGAAACTAGGTCGATGCACAGATAGGTCCTCAGCGTAGCAGAACAACAGAAAAGGAGCAGGCGAAATCAGAGTCAGGTCACGGAAACAAGGTTGAAGAAGCCGGGGAATCAGGAACACGGGGAATCAGGAACACGGGGAATCAGGAACACGGGGAATCAGGAACACGGGGAATCAGGAACACGGGAAACGGGATCAATGCTGGAACTCTTGTCATGAAGAACGAAGACGAACTGGCAACAAAGGACAAACAACACACAGACTATATACACACCGGGAAGTGGGATGGGATAACAAGACACAGGTGGAGACACTAACGAACAGAGTGGAGACACTAATGAACAGAGTGGAGACAGCTGGGGACAGGAACTAGAAACAGACACAAGAGGGAACATACAGTTAACAAAATAAAACAGGAAGTACAAACACAAAACATCTAACGAACGGGACGGGACCTGATAGTATCTTCTAGTGGGAGCTGTCTGAGTGTATCAACCATTGTAAAATGATTAGTAAAAAAAAGAACAGCCTAATACAAATCTACAGAGACTATCATAGAGATTTCTTTTCTTTTACATGTATTCTTTTACACCAGTTTCAGCATCGTCCAGTATTTAACATAAGGTTTAAAGCGATATTCTTTCTCACATCTAATGTAATGGAGTGATACCAAAAGCCTAAACCAAAATTAACAATCTTTCTAATCAATGTGTAGATTTTTATACGTTCATAAATCCAGTCAAACCCATTTTGATAATATTTTTAATTAAATAAAAATTTTAATTTAATGTCTGGTGAGACGTGCGATCAATGATTTATCTATCAAGTGCTATTAAGGTGGTTCATGACATCAGTATTCCCAAAATACTGGCGATATGCCTTTGGTGGTTTTGATTTTGATTTGATTTGATTTAAGAGTGGGATTCAGTGGGCTTAGTCCTGTAAAACTCCCACTACCCATCTAATATCCATTTCTAGTTCAGCTATCCCTTTAACTGACACTTATGTAGCATTGTGATGTCAGTAAAGTAAAGATGTTTTTTTTAATTTATTTTTTTTTTTTATTCAATGCAATATTTTGTTTTGTTTACTTGGACTTTTTCCACCTTTGAAACTAATATTAACTTGTCACAGTACATTTGTTTAGTGGTTGAACGGGCTTATTTTCCTTACTTGTAGAATCAATAATGCAGGCAGAAGTAGAGCACAGCTACAGTCAGAGGACACAGCAGTATAATAAAGCCAACTGGTTCCAAAGGTTAGACACTGAGTGGCTTGTTATCAACATGGGTGGGAACTAAGAAGCCTGCTGCCAGCTGCACCTCTTTTTCCACACCCGTATTCTGGTCTCCAAAACTAACTTAGCCACCAGTGCACCTTTATTTATTACATTATATATTTTTATTCAGTTTTCCCTGCTGTAACATTTTGGCTTCTACAACAACTTAACATGCCCAGAAGGTTTAGCAAGACCCAGCTAACTAGTAACATAATATATAAATGATGATCATAGTCTTTAGTAAGGTAAGGGTCACAGCATGTTGAGTGGGTAGCCTGATCCAAACACATGAACACCTGTTATCACAGCAGAAGCTGCTCCTGCTTTATGAACTACCTGAAGGATGTGTCTTCATATATCCTAATGTTTTTAATTTGCTTCTCACTGTATTCGAATAAAGTTAAGAAAGTTTTAATTATTGGATTTTGGGAGCACACACATCCCCCTGTGTAGTTGTCATTAGCAGATTGATATTGAATGGGGGAATTTGTGGGACTCTATGAGTTAAAGATACAATGAGTAGGATTTTCGAACAGAGCACTGTGACTGTGAAGTAGGTTGAGTATCAGCATTACTACCCTGCCAGTTGATAGGCTATAAGCCATAGAAAAGTCTACTATACGTAATAATAACCTTCATAACTGTGTGTGAAGTTTCCAGTGGATGATTGAATCTGACGGAGTTCAGGGACCCTTGAAAGAGTCATGATCTGCCTGAAGGATGACACCCAGCAGAGAACCGTAAGGTCAGCAGTCCTACCTCTCTCTCTCTTCAAACCTGATAAGTAGATTAGACCAACTACAGCAGTTACATTTTGATCCTTATTCTAGAATTCATTTGGAATCTTATAAAGAATAGATTTGTGTTGTATAATCAATTTGAACTGTATGCTTTTCCCTTGCTTAAACTTGAATACAAATGAATCCTTTGGATTTAAAGTAAAGTTGTGGACATTGAGACTTAATATCTTTAGATGGTAGTAAAACATAAGGTTTTGGGATATTTAATATCTTAAAGGTTCTGAAAGGTTTCTCTACCCAATAAATTAAACAAACCCTGAGGGATTTAATCCCAGCCACTTAAGAAAACCTCATCATTACCAAGTGCAAACAAGTGCACAGCTGGGACCCGGCTGTGGTGTGACATCTAGAGTCGGTTAACCAAGGGATTACAGAAGAAGACCTAAGAGAGGAAGTCACTATAAGGAACACAAACCCCTGATGGAGAGGCTGCGTACCTGTGGGAGTGGTACAAATCAATGAGCATCCCAACCGTCACCGAGCAAAAGCTGCAACATTTCTCCCTAGCTGGGAAAGAAACATTGAGAATCATTGCCAAGACGCAAGTAGCTTGATTCAAGAATGATTGCGGAGACCTGGGAACAAAATACATGCACACCATTGAAGGAGGAGTACATCCCCCATCTTTGGCAGTACTCGCTGAACCCTGGAGTTGTTCAAGAGATGGATGTGATCATGAGAGAACCCTAACCCTAAGTGCGCTTAATATCATCGAAGAAGAGCCCAACACTATCACCAACAGCCTGATACAGGCTGTAAAAAAGCATGATGCAGCAGGAGGAGGCTGGAGGCCAGTGATTAACTTCAACGCCCTCAACCGACAGATAATCGCTAATCGGGCTAACCTGATCAACCCACAAGGCTTGTTGAAAACACTGTAAATCAAGAAATACAAGTCCTGCATTGACCTAACAAATGGATTATTTCCCCAAAGGTTGGAAAAGCAATCACAAGAGAAAACGGCTTTCAAACAAGGAAAAGCATATGTTTGGCACAGACTTCCTCAAGGATACAAAAACTTGCTAAATGTCTTCCAATCAACCGTGATGGATGTATTGAGTGATTTGGGAGCTAACATCTACATCGACAACGTGTTCATCATGGATGACACCGAAGAAGAGCACCTAAAAAGGTTGCAGCAGATAGTGAAGAGACTCAACGCAGCAGGACTGAGACTCAACCTCAAGAAATGTCAGTTTCAAGTGAACTATCTTGGGTTCCAGGTAGCAACAGACCTGGGACTCTCAGAAGGCTAACAAGAAAAGGTAAACCAGATTGTCCCCCCAATCTCAGAGAACGGGCTACAAAAGATTTTGGGACTCTACAATTATGTGAGAGACCATGTTCCCAATACCAAAAACATGCCAGACCATTATATGCCTGCCTCTAAAAGAAAGAAGATGAACTAGACTAAAAAAAACAAAAGAAACTGGGTATGGACCGCCACAGACCAGAACAACTTGGAGAAATGAAAAAGCGCCATCAGTGCCTCACCAGGCTGGTGGCAGAGGTCAGCTGTGAAGATGACGATGCTGTGCTGAAAGGGAGCAATGACTCTGTGGAGCTCCACGCTATCATCAGTGGAGAAGAAATACCTGCAAGAAGGGAAAGAACTAGCCTTGCTGGCTAGGTACTGGAGTGGATTGAAGGACCTCACCCAGGGCCATAAAATCAAAGTCATCACCCAAAGCCAGGTACACAAGTTCTTAAGAAAAGGAACGATCGAAAGCACCATAGAAACAAATACTAGAGTGGGAAGGGGGTAGATATCCTACTAGAGCCCAATCTGGAAATTGGGCCAGCACAGACAGCTGACAAGAAACCCTCGACACCAGATCCAGTGGAGGAGAAGGCACATGACTGGATTCTCTACACGGATGGGTCGCGGAAGGGACAAGATAGCAGCATACAGCAACAGCAACAGCATACTGGGGCCTAATACTCAAGTATGAAGGGAAAGAACAGTTCAGACAAGAAGGAAAAAACTCAAGGAAATGCTCAAGCCGGAGAAGCCAAAGGCAAAGTTGTCACACACCAGGATCTATGGAAGAAGATTGCCTAGCTACAGCTCAACATGGACCTGGACATGGTGCATCAGAAAGCACACGGAAGAAAGGGGGCAACAGTGAGATCGAGAAGTGTAACAAAACACCTAAAGGACCGGTGATTCCAAAAGAACCTGTAGTGGATGTGGTACAGGCCGTACATGAAGCGCTGGGCCATGCAGGTGCCCTACACACACGGAAAGAATTGGAGAAGCAACAGCTCTGGATTACCCAAAGCCAAAATGCCTGGTCCTTAAATGGTAAATGGCAATGGCATTTATATAGCGCTTTTACAATCTTTGCGATCATTCAAAGCGCTTTACAACACATCATCCAGCATTCACCCATTCACACACATTCATACAGAGTCAGAGGCTACCATGCAAGGTGCCACATGCTCGTCAGAGATAACCATTCACACACACTCACACACCGTTGGCCATGCCATCGGGAGCAATTTGGGGTTCATTATCTTGCTCAAGGACACTTTGACATGCTGACCGTAGAGGCCGAGGACTGAACCACTGACCCTCCGACTAGTGGATGACCACTCCACCTCCTGAGCCACAGCCGCCCCAATACTTAAATACTTATCCATAAAAAGTACCGTGCCCTGGGGATCGGTTTGCATGGATGTGGCAAGCCCCCTTGGGGTAACAGGGAAAACAAGGGAAAAATACCTTTTGATGCTTGTGGACTCTATGTCTGGATACGTAACAGTGAGAAAGCTAACGGCAGTAGCATTGTTAGCATGTTGGACCAAGTCTGCAGTAAACTTGGGGTCCCCGAGGAGTTACAAACAGACAATGGTACTCATTTTAAAAATGCACAATTGGACCAATGGTGCCAACAAAACGGAGTAATAATAATTTACTTCCCTCCTAACACACCCCAAGCAAACGGGTTGGTGGAAAGGACTATTTGACTAGTAAAAAACTGAATTGGTAAAAATGTTAACACTTGAAAATGGAGCACTTAAGGCCCTGGCGGTGGGAAAGGCCCTGAACGACAGAATTCGAGCTGATAGGTCCTCCCCTTCAGAAGAACTGAATCAACGGCCATTCACGTCACAGGAAGTGGGGTGGGCACAGAGGACAAGGAGCCAGCCCTGGGACGGAGAATCTTCATCACTGCTCAATCTGGAGCAGGGCTGGAAGACTCTTCCAAGTAGGACAAGCAAAAGGGTGGCAAGTAAGGTGATTTCTGGACAGAACACCAGATGGGAATAGTGGAGAAGGAAGAGCCCAGACAGCCATCAATGTGCCTCACAGGCAGGACTGCAGCCTAGCAACTGGCCCCTCAGCTCTGATATTGTACCAACATTTGGGGGCTGATGGAGCCAGAAGCAGTGGCGAGCAGAACGAAGTGAGATCCAAACGAGAGACGTCCTGGAGGAGATGATTCAAGAGACATGGCCATTCAAACCAGAGCAAGGGCAAGTAGCAACGCATCCACTAGCGGCCACCCAAATCCCTTTGGTACTCAGAGAATACCGAGATCCAAGGGATCCTGGATGTAGTGTACGTCAGGCCTGGAGCATCTACCGGACGCCATACGAGACCAAGCACGGGAAAATGGATAGGAAGGTCCCTGGCAGCGCACCACCTGGGGAAAGCTGGTTCAAGAAGTAATTAACAACCCTGATCTCTCACTGGAAAGAGAGCCTGAGATCCCAAAAGAACTAGGGGCCAGAAGAAACAACCTGCACTACAACACCACTGGTATCGACGCCTGGGGAAACTGAGGAGCAAAGGCCAGGGCAAAGAGGGCTACATACATCGTAACCCCAGAACTGTGCCAAACACGATGGCTGAAAGGGAAGCCACGCCCAGTAGGCTGGACCAAACTGTAACAGTAAAAGTGATGGTGGTGGTTCCATTCAGAGTAATATACTCCGTAGGAGCATATGTGGAATTAGTAAGGAGTCTGTCCGAAGATAAGCAACCACTGCCCGAACCAGAGGAACTGGGTACTGGGTCCGGTGCTCACTCCCTAAGAACTGGAAGTTGAAAGGAAAGCCAAAGAAGCAAGACGATTAAGGCTAAAAAAAAACTAAAAACCATAATCAGACAAAGGAGCTGCTTGTTGTCCAAAGATGTCAGGGAAACAAAAACTGACAAAGAAGCGCCAGACACAAAACTGGATCTAAATTGACGCCGGAACTATTTATAGCAAAAATCCTATAGACTGAACCCCGCTCCTGATCCTTCTCAACAAAGTAATATTCCTGGACCGCCCAAGAGAAGATTTCCGCATTCTCCAACCTGGATCAGGTGGATATTTCTGCACAGCCAGAAGAGCATAGGCCCTGTTGGCCCAAAACCAGAGAGACCTCCAAAAGTTGTACTAATTGATGAAGATAGGCTGGAGGCACACAGACCCTTTGAAACAAGGATGTGGGGAAGACAACCAGTGTACCTCTGCCCGAGCCAGACGAAGAGACTGTCACCAACTGAAAGTGGGTGTGGCGAGAGTTGGACATTGCCCTCCCCTATCCAGCACCTATATCCACCAAACTCCTCGAGATTCAGATCAGCTGCATGCGAAGAGGGCATGAGATAAGTGCACATCCTATAGTCACCAGGCT
The DNA here is from genome assembly GCA_943593645.1 of Bovichtus variegatus. Taxonomy (NCBI): domain Eukaryota; kingdom Metazoa; phylum Chordata; class Actinopteri; order Perciformes; family Bovichtidae; genus Bovichtus; species Bovichtus variegatus. The sequence continues at coordinate 14,539,423 of CALSCE010010635.1, read as the reverse complement.
ACACTCACCTAAGGAGAAACGAAGAGCAGACCAAGACAATGGAGCATGTTGTGCGACAGAGAAAACACCACCTGCACTGCATCAGCCTCATATAATGACTATAATAATGATATAAAATGTAACTGTATGATTCATGTAACTGTATGATTCATGTGTATAACCAAGTTAAACTGAAGGGATATGAACAGGGTGCTCATTTGACAATAACAAGTCAAGCTGGTCTATGAGTGAAAAGGAAATGGGTTATGTCCTAATACATGAGAGGAGGAGAGAGAGCCGATAGTGGAGACAAGCAAATGATTATGATCACTGCAGTCCTCCCATCTCCTCTCTCTCTCTCCAAACCTGATCAGAGGTTTAGACCAACTACAGCAGTTACATTTTCATTCTTATTCTAGAATTAGTTAGGAATCTTTTAAATCATAGATTTATGTTGTATAATCAATTTGAGCTGTATGCTTTGCCTTTGCTTAAACTTGAATAAAAATGAATCCCTTGGATTTTTATTCTGGACATTTTTGTTCGCAACTTCTATAAAAATATAACAACCAGGTGCCAGATTGGAAGCACGCATGCAAGAGGAAGCTCCGAAAAAGGCAGACACAGCGCAGAAAGAAGGCAAATATAGCCAGGCGAAACAAAAAGCAGACAAAGCTCATTCCAAAATGAGAGTGAATCTGTAGTTGACTTTCACCCACTGGCAAAAACCCTATCCTCGCTGAGGTGGGGTGGAGGTGCCTATATTGAATGTTGTGTTTACGGACCGCAACCCACAAATCCTACTCATTGTGGAGCTGGAGTCAATTACTTAATCCTTCAATAACTGATTTGTTTTTGGCCGCCTGGGGGCCTTTTAAGTTGATTTGGCAAACTTGTTAGCAAGTAAACTGTTGTTTATATTATACATCCAGTAGATACAAGCAACATTGTCATTCATTTGAAGATGGGTTTGTGTCCACCTGACTCTCCTATTAGCTCTATTTTTGGTCTCTACCAAATCCTTGAGGGAAATGTCTGACTCTTTAGCTGCTAAATGCTCCACTATGTTCACCAGCTAGTCTCTACCTGTGTCTGTCTGCTGTTTACTGTTGAGCAGATAGTGTACAATAGGTTTATTAGAGCTTATTCTACTGAAAACAGCTGCCATGCTTCGTCTGAAAATGACAATATGAGAGCGCTGAGAGTGACCCAAAACAGTAACATTGTGGGCTGGACAGCCAATCGATGAACTGAAACTCACTATAAATCTCTGTAAAGCCGAGGCGAGCTGCAGATTCAGCTAATAATTCTCTGTAGGTTCATCACTATGTGCAACTCCTTTCATTTTTAGTTTAACAATATCACTTATAGCTGCCAGAGAAAAGTATGTTACAGTATTTTAACCAGGAAGATACAAATGAAATGTGTGAAAGTGTCGGTTGACATTCAACTTCAAGAGATTTTGTTGGTCCATCCATCTCAGGATGACATGAATGCAGTCATGAAAAATCAGTTGTTTGCTCCGATTGTTAGAATTAAAATGAAGATAAAACTGCATATCATCTGCATAAAACTGGCAGGACCAAGGTCAAGGATGGATCTTTGAGGGAACCCTACAAGGCCCCGGGTGGAGAATTATACACTGTGTGGAAAATAAGACACTAGGTGGACAGAAGAGAAATGGTTGCTAGTGACAGAAATCATCTCATAAGTGAGGCACAAGACTGACCCTGTGTATGGCGAAAATTAATTAAAATCTCTTTCAAGTAATCTATGTTTTCTGTATTTGTCAATAAATCTATCATTTGTGATTAAACTTGAAGAATGAAATCTCATTGATGTAAAATATTCCCAGATAATGAAACATAATGTAATAGCTGTTTACTTAATTACATGTACCACATACAAACATGTATCATGTTATAAAGTGATCAGTCACTCCATAACTGATTCATCATGATCACTCCTTAAGAGATAGGATAATTTAACCCATGATGCACTGATGTATTGTTAGTAAGTTAAGCGTTTTAAATCAGGAAGTCTCATCAAGACCTCTTTTATAATAGAGACCTGAGAACATATTAGATATATATGACATCACAAGATAGTTTAGTCACACAAAGCAGTCATCACATAAATGCATACAGTAATAAAAACAGTCACAAATATCATTGAAATATCTCAAATATGACTAGAACGTCTAAGTACCAGGGAGTCCAAGTTTTCTCTTCCCAACAGTGGGGAAAAAAGATGGCATTCATGTTTCATATACTGTACATAACTATTCATTTCCCGTGAGATTGGGCTCATTTGTCCAACTGTCATCATTATGAATGGCTGTAAATACTAACATTTTAACTATGTCTATTAATCTCAAACAGACTGAAACAATGCTGCCATGTTGATTAAAAACACACCATTTATTAGGAAAATATACATTTTAATAAAGTATTTAATAAAGACTCGAAAACACATTTTCCAGATATCATCATCAATTATCAAAAACATTCTCATGAAACACACAAACAGTAAAAAGGTTGAGCATCAACTGGAGTCAGCTGAAGACAGGCGCAGACTCCCTCAACGCTCTGCAGGGTACACATGGATGATACATTGTTATTAAAGTGTGTGCTCAGAGTGGAGATGAGTTGTGTTTTTGAGTTGTGATCAGAAAGTCTTTCTGATGAGCCTGCTATTGTTTAAACCAAGGGTGTGTCTTTTAGTGAGCAGTGAACTGTGGTTAATGGTTTATCCAGTGATAAGAATGTTTACTGCCACAGGTAGTCCTTTCAGTTCCGCATTTAAACTAGATCAAACAGAGAGAAAATAAAGTCACATAAAAGCAAGATGTTTTTCATAGTTCTAGTATTCTAGGATATTGTATTAACAAACAATGATTAATGCAATTGAACCCTGTTAATACAGGACTATAGGATTCCTTTTGTGTCCATAACCCCAATACACTTCAGATGTGTTTGTTTCATGTGTTGATCCCACATTAAACACGCAAATACTTTAAACTTCACTTTGTTGATGTTGGATGTTCACTTTCACTGATCTAAAAGTAAACGGTGTTTTCAGTCTCTTGACAGTTTCTACAATCTCCATTTTAGTTGCATATTTTTTATGTTTCAGGTTTCAAGTTCTTTATTGTCATATGCACAACAGTGAAACAGGCAATGGCAATGAAATTCTTTGCTCGAAATAGAGCTACAGTAAAATATAGGAATATAATATAATAGGCTATATAATACTGTGGTAGCCAAGTGAGTAATAATAAAATGTATAGCTGTGGTGTAAACAGGTTGTGCAGCAATGTAGCTTACTAAAAATGTGTATCCCTATACATTATGGGAACAGGCTAAACATGTGTATATATATATATATATATATATATATATATAAATAAAATAATGCAGTGAGTATTCTGTGAGTGAGGCCTCACCTGTCGCACTACACTACAGGTGAAGTCTCTGTTGTTGTGTGCGGCATTTCTACGTCACCGCCCGCCACTGAGGGGACAGTAGCGTGCGGGGTATCCTTCCGTGGGGTCATCGTTGCCATGGCAACGGCCACCTGCTCCGCCTGCGGGCCCACCGGCAGCCCCCCGGCTGACCTCTGCGCGCGGGCTGTGCGGGTGCTGGTGGACGGTCCTCCGTTCCTACGGAACGACGTCCTGATGCCGCTGGACACGCGGCTAGAGAGGCGCCTCACTGCGCCGCTGATGCCGCTCAAAGCGTCCTTGTCCTTCTTCAGTAACCCGACATCATCCTCAAGCTCTGCCGGGGGTACCTCGATGTTCCCAGAGTACCAGAACACCCACCAGATGAGGCTGAGGAAGATGACGATGGCTCCCGCGTAGATGAGTAGGTCATAGAAAAACACGTTCACAAACACCCCGATGAGAAGCACGAGCAGTCCCACAATGTCAAAGGCTACTGCGAGCCAGAAGCAGCACACACAGCGACCCAGACCTCGGTACACTGGTTCCATGTCAGCATACAGTCTGTATCCGAGGAGACGCGGAGGTCCCTCACAATTACCGCTGATTTCCCGGCGTCTTTGTGCCCTGGCCTTGAGTTGCAGAGCGGCTGTCAGGGCAGCCAGGTGAAAGTGAGGCTGTGCGCCTGAAGAGGGCGTGTTGCTCACTGGAGGCGGGGCTGCAGGCGCCACCTCACAGGTGATTCAGCTATGCTCCCAAAACGTTTTATTAACAATAATGTTTAACAATTTTAAACAGCTGATAACAACAAATGAAACTGGCAGAGAAAACTATGAAGATGCTATATAAAGAATATAATTGAAAGCAGTAGTTGTGAAACACAGCCTCTTTCAGGGTGTTAAATAATAAATGCTTTCTCTGAGCAGAATGAAGCTGGTGCATATATTGATTCTTACTGCTTTATACACTGTATAGACTTCTGTGAGCTTATCATATGTTATCTGCAGTATTCAGCACTAAAGCCATGTAATATAATAATAATAATAATGGAATAAATACTACAGTATTGATAAGGGTCTGATTGTGGAACCTTCAAAAGGTATTGTGCACACATGCTATCTTGCTAACATTTGCATTAGCGACATGTTTGCAGGTTTCAGACCCATTTATCAAATGCTTTCTTTAACATGAGTATAATACAGCTTGTTGAAAAGCCAATATTACACAATTAGAGTCGTCTTGAAAACACTGTTTCACAAAATAATTAATTTTGATGACTTTGAAATACTAACTCAGACGTTTTGCTTGGACTTGAGGATTTAATATGATTTAAAAAGGTCTTTGTCATGGCCTAGGTGTTTTCCTACTTCCTGTTTTATTTTGTAAAGTGCTTTCCCCTTGTGTCTTCTTTAGTTTTACTTCCTGTCTGTGTGTAATCACCTGCCCTCTCAGCTGTGTCTCTCGTCTGTCATTAGTGTGTGTGTGTCTCTTATGCTGCTTCAGGCTTAGACTGTCGGGGGACTCAATTCTCTCTCTCTCTCTCTCTCTCTCTCTCTCTCTGTTACTAACTCACCATCCGGGGCATCAACCCCGGAGTCTCTGTGTCTCTCATCTGGCAGGTTGTCACTATTAAAGGTTACTTCTGGATCATGAATCGTGGCTGCACTTGTAAAGCCCACTGAGACTAATGTGTCATTTGTGATATTGGGCTGTATAAATACACTTGACATGACTCTTGTTTCATTCTTGTTTATATTGTCCCAAATTTCCTCCGGCGCTCTCCCAGTTTCATTGGCCGCCTCCTGTCCGACCTCCTGAGCGGGTTTCCCTCATTTAGTTGCCCTTCTGTTTGCCTGTTGTTTGTTTAAGCTTTTACAATAAAGCTCTCTGTTGTTAATCCACTGTCTGTTCCCTGCGGTTGGGTCCTCCCTGTTACCCTACCTGTGACAGTGTTGAAATCTCAACAGCAGGTCTCCATCCTTAATGTCCCAGTTGTCCACATCCCTGAGGACAGAGACACTTCCCACCCCAGCTACAGAGCGTTTACCCTTCTCCCCTCCAGGAGACTCCATTCCAGGAGCACCAGACTCAGGAAACAGAACACTCCATCTACTGCGCAGAATGCTTAAATAATGTCAATGTCAGACCATTTTGAGTGTCAAACACTTTCCTGCAATCTGGTGAATGTTTATGCACCAATTTAAGGTGGAAATGTTTTTTTAGTAAAGGAAAATGCAGATTTTTCATGTCTCGTCGAGTTTGTTAAAGTTTTCATGTCGTAGTTATTGTATTTTATTTCCTGGTCAGATTTAGTGTGTTAGTCAGGTTCATGTTTAGTATAGTTCATGTTTATTCTTAGTTTTAGTGACGTCTTGTCTGTCATTCGTTAAGTCACCGTGTCTTACGTCCAGTCTGTCAGTCACTGGCTGTCATTGCACTTCCTGTTTTATTTTGTACTTACCTCTTGTCCCTTTACTTCCTGCCTTTGTGTGGTTTCCCGCAATCGTCAGCGTCTGCCTCGCCCCTGACTGTTTCCACCTGTGCCCACTCCCCTCATGTATAAATAGTCCTGTCTCCACTTGTCTTGTGCCAGTTTGTTTTAGGTCCCTGTGTCATGAACCAGCGTATCAGCAGTATTTTGGAATTTTTGGTAACTCCACCTTGTGAGTGTTTTGAGTTTGTGCTACCTTTTGCAAGTAAAATATTTTATTTTACACTTTACATCTGTCTCCGGTGTCGTGCATTTGAGTCCTCCTACCCTGTGTCTGAGGTTGTGACAAGATTACACTTCAGAAAGATCTTTCTGCTTTTTCCTCACACCTTTACCTTCCCTGTGCTCCACCCCCTTTTGCATTTATGCCATCCATGATGTCCTCCCCTAGTTCTAGTTTTCGTTTATTGGTAACAAAGTTGTTAAATTGAGTTTTTCTGTTGTGGTCTACAGTCAGACATCCCTGAGTACACTGCACAAAGTAACATCAACATATGTATATGGTGATTTGCATATACATATATGCTATCAGAATCCCAATAAACATACAATAGTATGCATAATGTAATAGATATGACAGATTCAATATATTGTAATGTCTTTTCTATACTATGTATCGTGTCCACATTTAATGTTGCAATGTAGCTTGATGACACTGTTTCTGTTCCTTCAGCCAGCTGATGTTAGCCTGTAGCACTTTAGCTTAATCTTAAAAACAACGATAAACTATAAAATTACAATTCAGCATTTTGAACAAAACCAATTACAATTACCAACAGTCATAAGCCGTAGGACCTTAACAAATGTGTTGTCATATTGTCAGAATGAGGAAAATAAAAATGTAATTCGCTGGGGACCTCACGTTGATTTTCACTAACGTTAATGGCTACCATCCCCAGCGCTGTCTTTTACTCAAGTAATGTAACAAAGCACAATCATTTGAACAAAACAATGTAGACGGACTAATTACACTTCTAACATTTAAGAGTGATTGGGTAACATTTAACCACCTGAAAGAATAAATGGAAAACGATGGCTGGGTCATCAGTGGCTTTGCTGTTATGAGCAGTTAGATGTCAACGGCCAACTGAAGAACGCAGTTTATTTACCCACAGGTTGTCTCGTTCTATTTATTTTCTAATTCGAAACAGTTGCATTAAATTGGGGGTGTCTGTGAACAATCAAGATAAAGTGTTGTTGTAATAAACACTGCATGAAGAATAGTGATTTTCACTGATTGGCCACAAGAAGTGAAAACGTAATTTTCTGCGACAACATTTAGATGAACCTTACGTCTCTCTGTGGTGCAACTACTTTAGTATCAAACTATCCGTATCGTTTAGTGTGTGCTGCACCCTAAACTTGAGTATCGCTGCTTTGGGAGGTCTGCAACCATGTTGATCTCAGAACAATCAGAGATGGAGATGTCCAGTAGCCTTTCTCTGCCTCAGTAATCCTGTTCTAACGGATTTACACAGCCCACCAGCAGCCACGATGAGCTGAAAGGCTTATGGAGAAGATGACAAATAAATAAATAATAGAGAGTAACAACCAACAAGGATACAATGAGACAGATGGGCAGCAGAAAATGACCCATTCGGGACGGCCGGTGTGACACATTTGACACTTTAAAACTTTACAACTTTACGTCTTCATCTGTAGAGCATCATTCATGCCTAGTCCCACGGGGAAAGCACTGCCCACTGTGCAACAGTAATTAATGTTTAAAATATCAAAGGTTAATAACATAATTAGCTCCTTTTAAAAGGTGTTTACTGCAATAATGTCATACTTGAAAATATGTTCAACTATATAGTGCTAAAATATATTGACATTTAAATGAACAAAATTAAGTCCAACAACAAGAATCTACTCAGATCAGGGGGTCTATATTCTGCTATCAATGTAGTATCTTCAAGCCCAAGCGGGTTTACAAGGCAGACTGTAAATTTATAGGTGTGTGAGACCAAATATACAAATTATAAGAAAAACATGAAAAGTATTCTGTATGCCTTTATACTACAAATGCAAATAAACAAATAAATAATACAATTTAATTACAAATAAAACTAGCCAACTTCTTTTCTCTCATCGAACCCCAATAATTCAGGATTTTCATTCTGCATTCCTATAAAGGTGCAAGCAGGTTATGAATATAAAGTAGCATAAACAGAGCACGGCTGAGACAATAAACTGTAGGTGAGACTGTAGGCATATTTGACCCAGCAAAACCACGCCCGTCCAGGTGATATACCAAGTTATTATGGATTCCCCGAGATCAGGGGTGGGCAAACCTTTTGGCTCAGGGCCCACAATGAATTTTAAAATTTGGCAGCCGGGCCAGTAGCAGATGTGTTTTGCAAACATTGGCAAGTTTACACCAAGGTAGCTTCAGCCTCTCGATGACACCAGACACCGCGTCATACAAGTCCTCTCCTCGTATTGTCTCCTTTAGAGATTCCATGATCAAAAATTCCTCCGTTATCTCAAAATTGTCATTAATCCCTCGGATAAAAAGTAAGAGCTGAGCGGTGTCTTTTACGTCGTTACTTTCGTCCAGTGCCAACGAATACAACTTAAATGACTCAGCTTTTTTGTTTTACTCGCTGGCTAAGTCTTGGTCAATTAGTTCAACACAGCAAGTCACTGTCCTGCGTGATGAATTAATTTTTTCAAATTTGTTTTTGCTCTCTGGACACAAGAGAGCTGCTGTCTCTACCATGCATTCTGTCAAACACTCCCCTTCGGAGAAAGGCTTGCTGGCCTTTGCTAATTTGAATGCCAGCAAATAATTTGCCTTGGTGCTTGACTCTTTAAGAGCCGTTTGTCGTAGAAAAATATTTTGCTGAGTCTGTAAATTGGCTGCTAACCTCTGAGCAGTAGCCGCCCGTTCTTGCATTGACTGTTTGATAGCGTAGTTAGCATGCTTGGTGGAAAAGTGGCGGCTGATATTGTATTCTTTGAACACCGTAACGGTTTCTTGGTAAATAAGACGTACAGCCTTTGATCGGACTTCAGTGAAAACATATTTAGCTGTCCACTCCTCTTTAAACACTCGGCACTCACTGGCAACTATTCTTTTCTTTGGTCCACTCACTGCACCCCCCTCACATGACTTTTACCCAGCTGGAAAGTCTTGCTGCTATGGCTGAGGGCTTATAAATCTACAGCTAATGAACTTTGATATGTACTTCAACATTATGCACTGAAGTGAATAATATAATTTCCTACTGATCTACCAAACCTCTCAATATAGTCAACATTGTCCATGTCTTTCATGGTTTTGCATGTTCTTTAACGATCTATTGTCAAATCAAGTAATAATTATAACAACAGTAAAAGCAGTAGTAGTAGTAACTTAAAGTGGGAGACTATTTATTCAATTTAAATAGAGAAAAAAAGTGCAGGGGAGAAGCCTAATACAGGGATATGATATTACATATAAGTAAAACAAAAGAAGAAATAAGTCCTGCCACACTGGCCTCCCCATAAATGAAAAAAAAAAATGGTTTCTCCAAATTCTGAAAGATCACGATAATGCATTTAAGCCACAAAACACACTGTTACAAAGATAAATAAGTTTTTCTTAGCACATAAAAAGTTGACATTAATGAGAGACGGTTTTCACAGGACAGAGACTTATATAACAGAACAGTCAGCTAAATAAATAATTTTAAAAATCCAATGAATTAAAAAACATTTTCGATTTGCATACTTGTGGAGGGAGACTTGATGACCTCAGTATTTCTAAAATCATGGCTATGGCCAAAATTGCATCGACTGATTAGCCCACCAAACAGAAGACGGTTTGACAGATTCAAATTAAGAATGCTCAATCTTGAGGCAGCATTCTGAGGTATCCTGACTTTTAGTACCTAGTAAGGGTCAAGCTCCAGAAACACTGCATCCTACACGCCCACAATGCAAGTAAGTACTGTTCCAAAGTGTGACCTCACACTCTTGTACGTATTGCTTTGTGCTCTCAAAGCAGATCGTCCTTGACTCCTGTTAGTTCCCCATCAGTGCTGTTTGTGCTCTACCTGGAGTCCCTTGTCCTTGACTCTGGTGAGCGGCTTGTGCTCCAGGCTCTGTTTGAGCACGGGAATCCAGACCAGGCCGGTGACCAGGAACATCAGACCCACAGAGAGGAACAGCGGGCCCAGCAGGTAGGGGACATTGCCCATCTGGGTGAAGTAGAGCAGGGACAGGGCTGTGCCTGATCCAAACAGCAGTGTGCCCACACCGATGGCCATGATAGGCTTAAAGTAGAGGAGCCTACAAGATGGAGCCAGACCGCCCTGACAGCCAGGTGACCCCCCGTCCTGGACAGGGTTGAGCAGTGTAGAGGCTTCAGTGTTCTCCCCATCCCGGGAGGAAGGATCCATGGTTGATATGGTGACTACTGCGGCGGAGAGCATAGTCACACTGGAGAACACTGCTGAGGTTAGATACGCCACACCACAGATCACAAAGTCTGATGTTTACAGAAAATTATGGCATTATTCTAAATATTTCTTATTGTCCACCAATCTCATGAAAAGACTCAAAGTCTCAAGCCCTATGCTTCTTAATAAAGACTTCAATCTTTACACTTTATATAGTTTAATTTTCATGCTAAAAGTTGGCCAGTCAGTCTAACACTTTTGTTCATGCTGAAATATCTTAAAAACAATTGAAAAAATGCCCATTAAAATCAGTCCGCTCAGTCATGTTCCTCTCGGTATGATCTGTACTAACATTTGTTATCCTCTGACTTTGCATCTAGTGCCATCATGGAGTCAAAATTCTAACATTCCTAATCTTAACATTATCATTGCTAGCATGTTAGCATGCTGACATTAGCATTTAGCCTCAAACACTTCTGTCAATAAGACAACACTGGCAGCAGCACATCCACCAAAACAAACCAGATTCATCCACAGATACAGAAGATGTGATCTTCATGTATCTGTCCATAACACAAATTAAAACAGCTATAATAGGAACTTATAACACTTATTATTTTATGATTAAAAGCACTGTACTCTTAAAGTCTAAAACACACAGTTTTCTATTCTAGTTTGACAAGAAAGACACTTTTCAGGAAACCTGTCAGCAAAATCTGCAACATGAAATAGAAAATGTGCAAGAAGCCTGAACTGTGCCTTATAAATGATCACAGTGAACAACTACATCATGTCAGTCTGACATTAATGGATCAATAGTGTGGATTAATGTGGATGGTCAGTTCAGAGCCATTATCTTGATCAGCGACATAAAATAAACATACAAGTATGAAATGATAACATGTTAAATAGTAGTCTCCATCTTACCTAAATCCCCTCTGTGTGTCTCCCTGTTGGACCAGCGCTGACAGACTGACTGCTGCTGGAAAACTGCTCCATCTAAGCCACACTCCCAACCCCACCCCCACCCCCACCCATCATCTATCATCCAGACTCAGAGCATCACACTGGTAGCCTAAAACACTCCTCAGTGATCTTCTCATGTCATAAAAAATAGAAAAATAATACAATGATGATCATTTGAGGAAGAGTTATAATGTTAGAGACACAAAACCTTTACTTAACTAAAAGTACCGATACGACTTAAAAGAAATACTCCATTACATGTAAAAATCCCACATTCAAAATACTTAACCTACTTAAAGGAGCAAGGTGTAATGCCTGGCCACCTGCTCCAAAGTCAACTACTAACTCTGAGAGCCGGTCATAATAATACTCATATCTTATAATCTTCACGTGTGGTGTCGGCCTGTAGATTACATTAGCCTTCTTTGTGTTCACTGTGCCACTGCCCGGGCTGTACGGGAGTGGTAGAAACTAGAAAAAGACCTGCATCTTCGTCTAGTCCTCCCACGGCCAGGAGACCACCCTGCTGGGAGGAGAGCGGTCGGCACTGGGCAGCTCTGGGAGAGCTTCAGTCAGCATCTGCAGCAACTTGAATTTATCCAACACAAACCCCGGCAGCAGGAGTCCCAGGGGGCTGGTAGAGTACTGGGTCTAACCTGTGTAACAGCAGCAACAGAAAGTTTGACGATCTTGGGATCAGACCCCCAGTGCTGGGGGGTTTGCGTCGGCTGAATTCGACCTGCTAACTGGAGGTCATTTGTTTCTGCCACTTTAGATTTAATCCAATAAATAAACAATCAAACAGCTCAACTTCTTCGTCCTCTCATGCTGGACTGAGGTTAGGCAGGACATTAGTGACTCAATATCGCCTCTAGAAGAACAAGTGGTATTACAAGACAGGACGTGCCGGGGCTAGTCAGTTAGCATGCTAACTTCAGGAGATCTTTGCTACAATAGTTGGAAGTCCTTTACACTTTGACATCTTTACATTTCAAATCTGGCCATATCTTACACATTGCCCCTTTAAGTGTCAAAGGTGTGTTACGCTGTTCTCTAATATTTGCTTTTTTTGCGGACTATTGGATAATTTGACCTCATTGAGGCCATAAGCATTTAAAAAAAATTAAACCATATAAGAAATTTAGAGGGAAAACGTCTCTTTGGTGGAGCTGCTAACATCTCCAGACACTTTGTAACATGTCACCAGTCAAAACGTTTGTGTAATTGATAAAAACTGCAATTTCAAGAGACAAAGAAAACGTCACAACTGTTGAGAAACAAAAGGGACAGTATGATTGTGACTGTAAAACTGACTGAAAACACACAAAAGAACCAAAACAGTCAGTTTTTGGAACAAAAGGTATTTTAAGGAAACTTTATTTCTGAAAATGGGGGTGGACTGTGGTGATGAAGTAGCTTTATATTTAACCACTATGATTTCAACAAAATCGAACTGAACACTTTGGTATATATAAAATACAAGAACATTGTGATTGCTATAAAAGGTACCTTTAAATTCAAATATATTCCAGCGGCATTCACCATCCTTTTATTAAATTAAGATAGTTTTACAAATTAACCTTGCTCAGTACCGTACTGTCAGTAAAGTAACTTATTCAAACATTTATCTTGAATGTTGTTCAGATTAATGCGCAAGATACAGCACATGCTCCAAATACAGCCACAACAAACCTGAGGATGAAAATTAAAGTAGTTTTTTTGCATAAACAAACATATTTGCCATGGATCCTTAATGTAAATAGATATAGATGTTTCAAGTGTGTACAGTGTAAAAATTAAGTTTAGTGCTCTCTGGTGGACAAACCATGAAATGTTGACACTTGATAAATATTCCCAAACATATCTTTGGAATGTCTGAGCTGACATTTGTAACCCATCAACTGATTAGCCCATAATAAAGTCCAGGCCAATGAACAGTACCAATCTGCAAAAATAACTATATTAATAAAATCAATCTTATTTTCAAAACAGTATTTTAAGAATCCAATTTTCAAAATGTGCCTGGACAATGTTCAAATTAAAAGCACCAATTTGGTGCTTCGTGAACTCTTTAACAGTGTAAACGTTGAGCAAGTGTTTAATATAAACTGTGAAATACAGCATGAAACCAGCCACTGGACTGTACTCTGCAAATGAACACACTTTGTTTTCCCAATTTATTATTTTATTGTCATAGTTGTTTGCTTTAATAACATTTGAACACGCTCAAGCACACTGCCAGAACGCCACGAGAAACCAAAAACTGGGTAAAAGCAAAGGGAGACATGTACACCCAAGATAAACATTTTGGTTTCAACTGGTTAAGTTCTTTCAAGCGATTTCTTGCAATTTACTTCTGAAAATCATCCTTTATATTCCAAGCAGAATCCTGGTCCACATCTGTTTACAGATATAACTTCCGCCATTTCTCATTGTCATTTATGAAAGCAAAAAAAAAAGTGGAAGGAAAAAACAATCATGTAATGATGAGTAGACCAGAGTAGGGAGGTGGGGAGAGGTGGAGGGAGGGCTAACCCAGAAATGGCATAGCTGAGCTCTCAATATGAGAAAGCCGACTCGTGTGGACTTCATCGTGGTGTGTCATTTGCTTAAAAACTGGTTCTTTTTCACATGAGTTTTTTTCTGAAGCTGTTCTTTGACACACAGAAGGGGGGCGTGACAGGGAGGTGCTGTCGCCGCTGACAACTGTGTGGGCGGGTTATGACCGAGCTCCGCCCGTTCCTTCTCACCAGGACTCTTAGGAAGCTCTGTGTTTTTCAGTCCCGCTCAGCTACCAGCTTCAGCACCTTACCGATGGCGATGGTCTTACCTGAGACAAATAAAGCAAAAACCATCATCACATTTCTGCATCTCTTCTCAAATCTTAGGTTTACCTTGAAACCTTTTTAAGAGACTAAAATAATTCCACTCAAAAGATATCTAATCATCTTGGCTGAGAAAGCAGAAACACAAGTTATTTTGTAGCTCCAACAAGAAATTGAGATGGTCAATATAATGTATGGAATATTAAACGCATCAGCAGCCTCATGTACTCCTGATTCACAACTACATATAGCACATCAGATTCAAATGTCAGAATTAGCAACTGATGCGAGCATCGCTAGTGTGCCTTAAACTTACTGACGTCTGCTTCATTTTAGTATGAATGTATGCTGTATTTTACAATGATTCAGTCCATTTATAATATGATTATTGATCATGATTGGTATAAATCACTTTAAGATTATTTTCTAATAATGGCAGCAAGGGTTTGATAATTATAGTTAGCAGTAGAGCTAAAACAATAAGTGAATTGATCAAATTAATTGGAAGAAATTATGATTATGAATCATTTATCAAGCAAAAACACCAAACATTCTCTGGTGTCAGCTTCTCAAAAGTGAGGATTTGCTACTTTTCTCAGTTTTACATCACTACAAACTGAATATTTGTGGGGTTAAGGACCAGTGGTCGACATTTGGAAACATCAAACTTGGCTCTGGGAAACAGATGTGTATTTTCTTACATTTATAGCTTAAATGTTTAATAAAAAAATCAAATAGTTGTTAGCTGTAGTCTTAGTAGTTTCAGCAGCAGTAATGCTTTGTTTGCCAGGAGAAAACAGCTCTGAACAGGAGGACAAAAAGCTGTAGCCTATAGTAATCGAATACCTCGACTAGACTTTAAACCAGCCACATGTTTAACCAGCGGCAAGGACCTGTAACGCTCATGTTGGACTTCAAAGTTTAACAAACCCCCTACCACCCCCGGTGTGTGTAGACGCTGTACCTTCATCTCGTAAGGTAAACCGTCCCATCTGAGGAAAGTCTTTAAAGGTCTCGAGGCAAATGGTCCCTGCTGTGCGCAGACGAGCGATGCAGACTTGGTCCTGTTTGACAAATCGTGGCCGTGTCTTACTCTTGTCTCCCGTCTTCTTGTCTACCAGACAGATTAAGGCCTACAGATGGAAGTAACAGAGTATCAGTACATAAACAGGTTTAACACAACCATCCATCCAAAACATATTCCTCAACAGTTTCAATCTCTAATGTTTCCAATGTCTCCAAGTTTATTTTCATGTTGCCAGGGTCAGTTAAGTTAGAATGAGATCTTACTGTAATTTGCACTTCTTCAATGCAGGTGTGAATGTGAAGGACTGCGTTGTAACCCGGACAGATGATGGATTTGTGTTCAATGATGACGATCTGCGAGGAAAAGAGTGTTTGAGTAAAAAAACATTTTGTAACTTTAAAAAAAAAAAAAACACACGCAAGGCACCGGCTGATTCCTCCCACTACTCCTTCAGCTGCAGAGCAGTTCCACTGGGGCAATTTGCTTAAAAATGTGTCCAGGCAGCAACTTCTGTTCTGTGAGGTAAATATTAGTTTTTTTAATTAGTCAGCGGGCTTTGAAGAGAGCATAGATAACTGCCCACCAAAATGGGTTGTCTGACGGCATGGTTTAAATATTCTAAATACAGAGTACGCAAACTGATAAGATTTTTTTGGTGGGCCTCTTTCTTTTTGACGTGTCTTTAATACGTTTTGCTGCTGCCCCCGTCCACAGCAGTACATTGCGTCACTTAGGTACAGTCTTTATGTAATAAACAATGCAATATGTTATTATGAGCCATCGTCAGTTTACAAAATGTATATTATACGCAGGTTATTACAATACGAGTTTGGACTGTTTTCATTTCATGTATGCAGTCAATACATTACAGTCTACTTTTTCACTGGAACTGGTTTAAGGGTTCACCATGTAGAGGCTTTAATTATATGCTCTGAATTTGAATGCTGCTTGCTGGTGGTGGTGCAGTGGTGTACAATTATTGGAAGTCCAGTGCATATAAACAGTCAATTGCAGCTCTGTGATTGGAGTGTGGAGCGGCTGAGTGATACTGACCTGAGCGTCAAAGGTGCGCCCTGAGTGGCAGAGGTTCTCAGCATTACACAGGATAAAGCCAGGCAGAATCTCCTCCTCTTCAATGCCCTTCAGCCGCAGCTTGAGGTTTTCACCTGGCGCGGCATCGTCTGTCTCCACATCGTCTGACAGGAGACTCAACACCTCCACCACATGCTGCATGAGGACAACAGGTAGACAAACAAGGAATAAGACAAGGAGAAAAACAGGGGAATGATAAAGAAGTGTGTAGTTGAAGTGTTCGATTGTGTAAAATGGAAACAGACAGTAGTTAAACGATCAGGCAGAAGAATTACAATCAGCTACTTCCAGTGTAAAGATCTGATTGGCTTCCGCTTCTTAAAAAAAACAAGCAATTTTGATGTGTAGGACTAAACGGAAGGTATCTAGTTGACTATAGTTGTCACTAATTACATTTATATAGTTTTTTTTTAGTCATGACTCCTGCTATTGATTGGTTCAGTATAGCACATCATCTTTTATTTATTATTCATAAAAAGGTCCCATTTAGAAACAAGACTTCTTCTTTTAGGGAGGTCTTCAGTACTTCAGCCATGAGTAACATCAAGTATTTGACTTAATGACAATAGTGCAAGACACAACAGACATATTCTTAATAGTAAATATGTTTTGAATTAAATATTAAAAACAGCCAGTGTCCAGCATTTGGATGTTTGCATCGTTCTTGGTTTCAGCTGATGAAGAAGAGGCTTGTGGGATATCTTACCCTGTTTGGCATCATGACAAGCTGCTGTGCTTTACTGATCGAGCCCGACTCCAGTTTTCCCAGAATCACAGTGCCCATGTCCTGATGAGACAGATGGACGAAGAATGTTACAGAGCTCAGCCACCAGGGAAAGTATACAAAGTATGTAACTGACTGATTAATTTCAGAGTCTGAAAAGTGCATCACGGCAAGAAATGAAAGCAGTCGATGAAACATGAACCTAGCTGTTCACAGTGTGAATACAAAATAAGTGTCAGTGCGGAGAGAAGACTTTGTACAAACTTTGATCTGTATGATAATGATAAAATGCTAATGGCACTGTCCATCTGCATATTGAACATATAGTCCTTCAACTGAGTACAGTTTAGCCAGGTAGCAAACAGACAGTTGGCCAGGAGGAAATGTTGGGATTAGGGTGCTCAATACGCTCAAACAGGGCAGTAAATGCACTCATTTTACAAGCTAAATCTGTGTACTAATAACAGTAATATAGGTTTCTCTGCAGATTAACGGTTCTGTGTATGTTTTTGGATTTTATGTGGAAAGCGCAATAAGCACATTTGTCAAAAAAACAAGGCGTTCTAAAGCCTTTCTAACACGCAGCATTTTAGAGACAACAGTTATCCACACCTACAGCTCTTTGCTTCTGAAATGCAGACTTACACAATATAGCACCAAAAGAAAGTTGAAATGTGTTACTCAAAGCTTGGTGGCAGGTAGCTGAAACCAACTACTTTTATGGGATTCATTGTAAATGTATGAATCAAGCAGGGGGTAAACATCTGATTCTTACCTTGTATTTGTCTACGATGGGCAATCTGACAGGGCCATCAATTGATCTATGGAAATTTGGCAAACTGTCCAAGTGTGGAATGAATGGTAACCCTCTGAAAAACATCAAACATGAACAGCAGTTAGAAAAACCATTTCAGTCTTTCCAGTAAGCACACAAACAGCAGTTAACAGAGTTAACTTACGTATACCAGGAGCACATGTCAGTGGGCTCCTTCAGGTTGGCTCCCGTCAGTCCAGAGCACGGCATGAAGTGAATGTCTTTTTTCGGGTTGAAGCCCACCTTTTTCAAAAATGGCACTAGTTTCTCCTTACATTCTTCATATCTGAGGGTTCAACAACAGGAGTGAGGTCAACATATTAATATACAGATATGGCAGCAGCCATTTCAATGTATGTGGAGGACATGATAGATACTGAATAATTGACATAGAATCTAACACAAATAACCATTAACATTCTTCACCTCTGGGTATGGCAACTCTCATACAAAATATTATTCTATAAATCTTTAGTTTAGTATAGAATGGGTTTCAATTGTTGTTCTGGCCCTCTAGAAAACTTTACAGATGTCCAGTGGACTTTTCTTAGAAATAACACTCAAATATTAATTACTTTTAGTGTTACTCACCAAAACACATTGTGTGTCTCCTTGAGGTCTAACAAATGTGTGCTTTTACACTCCTGTTTGATCATTATCATCCATCTACTAACCTCTCCAGGCTCCAGTTGACTGTTGGGTCGTCCATTTTATTCACCAGAACTATCAGGTGCTTGACACCAGCCGTTTTGGCCAACATGGCGTGCTCCCGCGTCTGTCCACCCTTCTCAAATCCAGTTTCAAACTCTCCTTTCCTGGCAGAGATCACCTGGGGCACAACACATTCATTTAGTCAGTGCTACGAAAGCACAAGGTTTAAAAAAGGTGACAACTGTAGCCAACCTACATGTCACAAAAATCATATATGAATAAAAGTAAACAATATCCCTCAAAGATGTTACAGGTTACATAAAAACAGATTGTGGCAATTTGGTATCAAAGTAATAGAAATGGAGAAAGCTCAAAAAGCTAAAAGTGCTTTTCAAGCAAGGCTTTATCAAGAAGGGTCCAACTGCAGAGCAAGGCACTGAGTAGGGTCTCCACATGGAGGGGAGTCACTTCTGTCAGCTGCCTTTTCTTACAGTCACATATATCTTAGTCGTGTGACTAATGTTTAGCATTTTTATCAATCCATTTCCAGTTTTGGTTTTGGCTAGTAACTGCACTGAAAATAGTAAATACATAGGAAAAGAGAATCTGACCACACTTATGCGACGGCGAACAGATGTTTTTTGGCTTTATTTATTACAGTGACAAACTACATGCTGTAGAATTCATGTAAGGATTCCTGACCAAAACAAACACACCTCCTTAGAAGGATGTTGTCAATTTATCCATAGTGTACAATTAAACCGTGACAGCGGATGTTATCGACGGCCGCATGGTGCGTCGCTTAAAATGTTGCTGCCACAATGAATTATGGGAGGGAATCATCTCCTTTTGTTTCCATTGCTCCTTATGCTAAAGGAGATAAAAGAATAAGCATTTAAGCTCTTTCCTTAGCATTCAGAGAATTCCAACGGTTGGATCTTGGCCGTCACTTAATACTTCCAGGTCATTTCACTCAGCTGGGAACTTTCCAAAGCAAAAGAAGACTACTCGACCGCAGCAAGGACTACTGGGTAGAACATTTTTTCTAACGTTTTAGTTTTACTAAAAAAACACTGGAAATTTTCTGAACTCACCAGAACAGCCAAGTCTGCTTGTGATGCGCCTCCGATCATGTTGGGCACAAAGCTTTTGTGGCCTGGAGCGTCTAAGATGGTAAAGTGCTTTTTGTCTGTCTCAAAGTATGCTCGGCCCACCTCCACAGTCTTGCCTTTGTCCCTCTCCTCTTGGTTGGTATCTAAAGCCCAAGACAGATACCTGGGAGACACAAAAGTGATATTCTATTGTTGATTGTTGCTTGTCACTAGTGGGAAATCCTAGATGTTTTTTAAGGGTTGACATATACACCAATACTGATACATCTATAATATACAGTGATGATCTAAGCTAACATTTGCCCAGCTGAATACACAGCCACACATGGTTCCTGAACCATATAAACAAAGTCAAATCTCAACTGTATCCAGTTGGTCAACACATTTAATTTCCGTGAGCATAGAGCAGCTTCCCGTGCTGTAGATTCAATAAAGGAGCCAGTTAGTCCAGACACAGCAGTGTGCCCACTCACCAGGTTTCCCGGTTCTTTTCCTTGGCTTCTCTCTCGTACTTCTCTAAGGTTCTCTTGTCTACCATGCCTGTTAGATACCTGTTGGAGATGGGGGGAACAAGAGACATGTACATGTCAAAGGCCTGATGTGGTGAATGGAATTTCACTCATAAGAAAAGAATACTCACATGATTTGTCCGCCAATGGTGGACTTGCCAGCATCTGTAGAAGCATGCAGAGTGGGTTTAGATTAGACAAAACTGTGACACTACATATTTTAAGCTTGCGTCTGAGCGACAGGATGAGCAGAGTTCCTGAACTTTTTTGAGTTACCAGCCAGAAAACAACAGTCTGTCGAGAGATAACACGCCATAATGGCTTCAAACTTGTATGGGGGTACGTCACCAATGACAGTGTAAAGGTGGCGTGCAATCTGTCAGCTGGTGACAGACACATCAGTGCCTGCACACTAGACAGCTGTGTAAACAAACTGGAACTGGGTAATAAACATGGCAGCTGCAATAAGAGTTGAGCCTGACAGACATGTCAATACATTGATTTACCCTTCTTGGTTCTTTGCTATGGTTTGCACTTGTGAAAAACCAGAGAGGCACACAAGGCTCCAACTGGCGTTCCTCCAGTTTGCTGAACAGCAATGCTATCAAGTAACATTTGATTTCAGAGAAAAGCTGGGCAGCAGTGCCACATTTTTTTATTATGTTAAAAAGGTAATTTCATCTCGATGTAATTTCATCTACATGAAATAACCACAGAGTATTTTCTCATTTAATTTAAGAACTTAAGTGCAACATTAACAAGGTTTCAAGTGAAATTATAAAGAAAAATATATTTTCTGTAATTCACTGACATATACAGATAGAGAAATCAGACGACAATAGTTTAATTTAACTAGAGTCCAGTTTGTTAATTGCATTAAACTGAGTGGTAATGTGAAGTGTGATGCAAAATCAAAACTTCAATTTTCAAAGGATATTCCTAAAAAATATTCACTTCAGATTTTCTGAGAAATTACTTAGTATGCGCTTGTTTGATCAATTTAGACAACGTAATTGTGTATGACGATATCGATATGTCATACACATATGTCACAAACAATATTGAGGTCCGATCGTAACTGTGGATTTGGAGAATGGTTACACCCCTAATTGCACTGACCTACGTGTCCGATGAACACCACATTGATGTGTTCCTTCTTGGGGGCGTCTGGCTGTGTAGGTGGAACTTTGGGCGTTGGGGTTTCCTCTTCCTCCTCCATGATCTCCGGAGCCGTCTCCTCCGTTGTTGCCACTGCCGAAGGCCCCCGGTCCCCACAAGACCCGCCTCCTGGCTCCTCCTCAGTTGGCACGGCCTCTTTCTGATCCCACGGCTCCTCTGTGGTCATATCTGTGTCGCCGTTTTCCACAGGAGCTGCACAGCCACAAACACGGCCCACATCATTTAGGGTGAATATGAATAACGAGCAGAATATTTAATGTTTCCCTGTTTTTGTCACAAAAGACCATGTTTACAGTAAACTGCAGTGATCAGTGTCTTGTCACAAAAGGAAAGACAAGAAGCATTCATAAAAATCTGGGTATTCTTTCAGTGACAATGGGTAAAAACTGATAACAGTTAGCTCTATATGAAGGAATAAAGAAAAAAGATCCCAATTGATGTCAGAAAACAAACAGTTACCGTGCAGTGTAACTTCTGCAAAAAGCAATAACATTTTACCTGTGGAGCTAAAATGACACCATCTAGTTTGACTGTTATGTAAAGCACATAGTATAAATTGTCAATCAATTATGTGTTACACCTTTAGTCTTACTTCAGTCCAACCCATTACCACACATTTTCCCCTTTTGTTTTGGAATTTAGGGCCAATAAACCTTATTTACATGAAAGTGTACCCTTTTTTTGAGTAAAAAAATAAATGAAACAATTAATTATTTTGACTATATATATATATATATATATATATATATATATATATATTATTGTGACTTTTTGTCTCATCACAGACTGGTGTGTCTCAGTGTAGTGAGGGTGCTGTTTTTGAATCTTTTATAT
>CALSCE010010635.1:14496065-14517293 GCA_943593645.1 Bovichtus variegatus | reverse complement strand
ATATATATATATATATATATTATTGTGACTATTTGTCTCATCACAGACTGGTATGTCACAGTTTAGTAAGGATGCTGTTTTTGAATCATTTAAATGCATTTAATGGCAACACATAATCACACCTGTTGTCCTCTGGGGTAAAAAATGACAGGACAGGACTCACAGGACAAAGGAGTTGTATGCAGACACGTCGAGAATGTTAGAGAAGACAACGAGGGGCCAACGGCTGTCATTCTTTTGCACGTTTGTGGTGATTGTAATCTTCGATGATTTTTGGCCTTTTGTCATCCCGGTTGCTCACAGCAGCATCCCGATGCAGAGTGCTCATCAGAAGAACATTTTTCTGTTTTTTGGGGTGATAGGACACCAGAGCATGGGTCTCGGTGAAGGCAAACTTCAGCGACCTCTGAAGGGGACCAGGCGCTCATCCACAGTCACATCAGTGCCTGGATCGTACATCAACGACAGGAGAGACACCCACTTCTCCCATACATCTCGAAAGGGAGCAAGTTTGTCTCGTGCACTCTTCTCTTGTGTCTTTATCATCAAATCGAATCACTCTCAAGATTTTATGAAACATCTGGCGTGTCATGGGAGCACGAATCACAAATTCATCTGATGGAAAGCAGTATGGTGTGGCAATATGCCTCATTGCACCACTTTATGCTGCGGGGTCTTTTTGACCCCAGAGGACAACAGAAGTTATTAAATTCATTAAAACACCCATAATTCAATCAAATTACTTCAAATGTATTTAAATCGTGAAGAGCATAGTATCGAACAACCCTCATTATTTTCAGACCACTTGATGAATAAAAAACATATTTTGACGGCAAAAGACTTAATTTGGGGTCAGCATGACCCCAGGACAACACGAGGGTTAAAAGAAATATCAGAAACCCATTCATCCTGGGAAACACACACCACTTAGGAAAATGGTACACATTGGTCCTGAATTAAAAACCAATACAAGAGTGGTGCGTCTTCCTAGGAGGAACATCTTTGACTCAATTAAATGAATGTGTGCACAAAATATTAACAAACTGCAGTTAGACTACATGACAAATGTCCATGCTTTGATCAGATCATAAGAGCAACCTCTTACTGGGCCCTTTTTTGATCAATATTGCAATAAAGGGTCCAACTGAACATAGCCATTAGGATGTAATGTTTGCTTTTTGCATGTTTTCAATTTGGCTGGAAATGTACCATCAAAGACTACAGAAAAAGGGCAAAGCTGCCTTTCAGTTGGTAATAATGCACCCCTTCACATTAAGACCTGAGGCTGGCCTGTTTAAGAATTGTCCACAACAATGTTCTTACTTTCTCCTCTGATGAAGTGAAAATGGATAAGTGGACAAAAACATCCACCGTGTTGACCACATGTCCTTCCAATGAGAACAATCTCTAGCCTCCAACTGCTGCAAATACACCTGCTACTCCCAAACCTTCAGTCACGGACATAACTGCCTCTGCTGGAGCTTTCTAGCATGATTCATACTTCTGTGTCAGGTCACTGTCAAGGTTATGTTTGGAGGGGACGCTGGAGCTCACATTCACCACCTCAAAAATGTTACTTTGCATCAGTTACGGAGAGACCAAATAATGTTCTCCATAATATTAGACATATGGGTGAGTGAGATGGCCAAAAACTTTTATCACAGCAAATCACGGTAACTGTATATCACAATACAGTAATTGTTCTGTAAATTCAATTAAATTGTTAAAAAATAACTATACTGTACTTCATTACATTTTATTTTGAACTCCCATTCAAACAAAAATAACTGCCCCACATGAGAAAACACTAAGTTAAAAACAAAAGACTCAAAAAAAGACTGCTCTTATAAAAAAATAAATAAATAGGGGGCAGCATTTCACCTCTAAACTGAGTCTAACAATCTAATGTTCATATATTAGTTGTAGTAGTTTGGCATCTTTATATTGTGTATTGCATTTACTCCTGTGTAATGCCTTGTCAGTCAGTCAGCAGGGCAACAACACCAATATTTGACCAAACTGAACCTCTGATCTCCGGTCAGAAAACACTCTTAGAATCTTCATGTCGTGCTGATGTTTAACTGGGCACTAATGTTAACCGGGCTGTAGTCCGCGTAACGTTACGTTTGTTTATTGGACTAAATCCAAAGTGGCAGAAACTAGAAAACGGCCGCATATTTGTGTCGTCTTCTCGGTGGCGGTGCAGCCAGGAGAGCAGCCCGCCGGGGAGGAGAGAGGTCGGCCGAGCCGGCACTTGAGCTCAGCCAGAACAAGCCCCAGCCCTGTAGTCACAGCAAGCTGCTGTACCTCTGTAATGGCAGCAACAGAGAGTCTGCAGCTCCCCGTTGCTGTGGCTGAACTCAAGCTAACTGCTAACTGAAGGTACGCCATTTCCTGGTGCTACAAACAGCTATACGCTCAGAGAAACAGCCTCCTGACAACTGTGAGGACGAAGAAAGGTGGTGCTGGTTTTTTCTCTCATTTTTGCCACTTTGAATGTAATCAAATAAACAAACTATAAAACAGACACGCAACATGGCTGTAATATTTTCAAATGAGTGAGGCACAATGCAAACATGGTTATTCTTCTTCCTCTGTACTGAGGACAGACTTGAGCTACAGTGACTCACTATCACCTCCTAGACTGGACGGAGCTGCGCTAGTCAGTTAGCATGCTAACTTCAGTAGATATCTCTGCAACACAACACATAGAAGTCTTTAAAGTCAACACTGTTACCTCTTCACATTATGTTGATAATGTTAGCTCATTGTTTTAATTTTTTTAATCAACTGGATTTGAAACATTGCGAGAAAATTTGAGAATCATGAGATCAAGCGAGAATAGGTACTGTGGTGGAAACGGTATTGCCAAATCTCTACCGGTGGACACATTTCTCATATCGCTCAACCCTAATTAGAGGTATGTATTGTTTGTGAGGCAGCAAAGCAAACTTTTCCCTCACCATGATCATTACTCTCTATTACAAAGTGACCGCAGGTGGTAAACAATATTTAGGGTATATAATGAATGCACTACACAACACGATGTACAGTACAGCCATCGATGCGGTGGTGCTACCTCAATTACCATTTGTATACCTTTTCATTTCACTTCAACAATTCCACACATTTTTGGCTTGTGACCATTTCTACAAGGATAACATTTCTACACGTCATCCCTCACCACATGTTGCACATGTCTGAGTTCAAATGACATTGTATTGATATGTGATTATATTGTATATTTTTTAACTAAATACTTTGCAGTCCTACACTTTTGTGCACATTATGTCTTAAAGCACCATCAATCTTTAGTTAACCAAACAGAGGTTTCCTAACAATCAATAAACACAGGACCTTAGAGTCTTTTGAAAAATGCCCCACTTTCACTATGAAGGTAACCATTTACATATTTAAGATTGAGTATGTTTGAGAATGACCATGGCTTTTTTTTAAATTTTTTACAGCAGGTGGCTGTGACATTATACAACCTGCCATATGGAGGTTAAGAACTCCTTGCATTAGATACTGTGATCAGATTTTTAGTGATTTAGGAAATCTTTAAATACCTTTAATAGTTAAAAGACTGTATTTGCACTGAAATATTAAATTTACAATGTCTACTACAGAAACCTGCCCAACGTGTGCAGTCTACAAGCCAGACAAGGTGGCTACACCCTAATTGTTGTGGTTGTCTTCTGTAAAAATAATTTTTCTTCTAATGATGAGCTATTGTTTCCAGTAAATGGTAAAACAAATACAGCCAATTAAAGCAGGGCAGGAAATAGCCACTGTAGCTGTTCACTACAACATTGATAGATATCACAGCAAGAAGCACAAACTTATATCATAGTAATTACAACATTTAATCAGTTGACGACTCAAATGATTTTGAAAGGTGGATTCAATGCAAGCCTCTCTAAAATGCTCCTATATATTTTGTGACACCATCTCCCACTGAAATATGGCGATGTCTGTTTAAAGCGATAATAAAAACAAACTGAGTTCCAGTGAATGCGTCAGAGCAAGATCCAGACAGCCCGAGACAAAACAAGCTGGTGCTAATCTACAACAAAACTCACTATTCAGTTTGTGGTCAAACACTTTGAACTACATTTTTAAACTGCAAGAAGGCACTCTGTGGCAGATGGATACATAGAGTAAATACTGCTGAAAGACTATAGATAGGGGGGAATGGAACTTTTAGTAAAAATTAACTTCTGTAATTGGGTCTCATTGAATGAAGATGTAAAAGCCACTAAAGGCTTTGTTAATCCAATGCGTTCAGTGTGGGCCTGCACATGTCAGGACAATGAGGTGAGCAGTAACAGCATGCACGTGACAAAAGGCACAGAGAGACTCAACACTTAAAACACAGACTGCATACATACCAGCACTTTCCGACACCTCCATGGTGGATATCTTTTCAACAGCAACTGAAAAAGAAACTATGGTTAAGTTTATTTGAAAGGAGCATAATCTGTTCCTGTAGCTACAGGCTGAAATAAATCAAAAGTGTGGTTATTTTAGGAATTTCTTAACCGACTGTGGCAAACAGAAAACAAGTCTATTTCTTATGTTCCATAAACATTTTACACCATGACTTCAGAGGCCACCTTAAATCGAGGCTTGAGGAAAAAGAAAAATAATCCGTTATATATAGAGAACATTGACATATGGTCATGTCAAGCACTTCCACATGTTGGAGCAAACTTTTCTTTGTAATATTGTCCATTGGACAGTGTATGTGGGGACAATAGTAGTTTTTGGAACCACTGACATACTGAATATGAACAGTAGTCTGCCTTCACGCGGGTTCCTATGATACATTTAACTCCTCTCTTGACTAGCAGTGCGTCAGAAAATCCACGTCACACCAAACTCTCACGTTCCCACTATTTTATTTTCAATGACGAGCTTAGATTTAATTATCAGGTGGAAGTTGGGCTGTTTCAAAATGACAAAACATGGGTTTGCCAGCTGGAGCTCTTGCTTGGTTCCATTTGCCGTTTAGAATAAAAAGGTTACAAAGCTAAAAAGGCATTAACTTAACACTGAGCGACACGGGCGCTCAATTGTGAAACCACACCAGCTAACCAACATGCTAGCTAGCGCCGGTTAGTTGTGACAAGCTAATGCCGGCTGGGTTGATGACTTTTAAGACAGTTATGACAGTGCTCAACAAGCTATAACACAATTACACAGTCCGCCGCCTAAGTAGCATTAACATGACTGGTAGGTTGTAGTTAAAGTTACCATGTCATACATACCACGTAAATTGACTGCTAAACCCAAACAGCACAGTAGCTAGCTAGTTTGTCGCGCTTCAAGGAACGCGTGTCTGGCTAGTGAGCTAGCTACCCATCCAGCCCAGGCTCCTGTTAGCAACTAGCTAACTGCTAGCTAAAGTAGCTCCCCAACGTGACTGTGAACTTACCGACAGAATCGAGATTTTCCGAGTGTGCTTTCGTGGGGAAAGAAGGTACAAATTCGGCGGCATTAACATTGGGCACAAACGGCTTAGCATTCACATTAAGGGCTGTGAATGCCGATTCGAGTTGTCCGTCGATTGTGGCCTCCACATCGTCCTCTTGTTCCCAGGAATCAGGGGCAGTGTCTCTCGGGTCCATCGTGGGTCTTGGATTTTCACTACTGTGAGATTTCAGCTAACAACACGCAGTTCTTGGTCTACGTAAGTGTCCGCCCAGAAACCGGTGTTAAGGTCACCCCTTGAAGTAATTAAGAGCGTCCCAACTCGAAGTGTAATGTTTTGTCTCCGATTCAGGTGAATAAAGCAGCCGGTTTCTAACGGTGAGACGCCAGAGAGGATATTCGACTCAGCACTCCCAGAGACAGTCCGCGTGAGCTCATGCGTCCCGTCAGTCGACGTGCTCCACGCGGTGACCTTTGGGATATGAAGTCTTATTGAAAAGCGGAAAACGTTTGCCTTGAAAGACTTCTGGCGGTAAAAACTACATTCCCCAAGACTAGTAACAGCCAGTTTACGTCAGTAGTTTCTGACCTTTTCAGAACCGCAGATTCGATCCGTTTTGTTTGAACTCTTATGATATGTTATGTTTAGTGATACATCGTAAATCACTCATTAATATAGCTTTTTTTGGAGAGCTCATTATATTTAAGTAAAACATTCTGCGTAGTAGGTTTCACGTCGAACCTACAAGTTCTTGGATGTGCAGCCATAGACGCATAGGCGTTTGTTGAGAAAGTTGTTTCAGTAATTGTAACAACAATTCTAACTGTAATTAAACGTTTTCCGTTACTCAAAGTAATAAAGAAAATTATGACAACACAACAGAAAGTTACTGGGTTTATGATTTAATAAAAATGTTTGGTTTCGCAACACACCAATCTCAATCACTGTTAATTATCTAAAGACATTCCCTTTTAATTCCTTTTTCATTTTAACCATTAATGCATTTCATCTATGGGCACAAGAGGTGTATCACAGCTTTGTAATCATACAAACTACACTGTGTAAATCTACATATAACAGTGTATTGGTTTAATGTCCTCAGACCACACAAATATGATATACACCTTTTCCTATACAATACAGTTGTCTGTGATATTTATGTCTGAGAAATGAACTGAAACACTTGTTCTTGTATACATAACATGAATCATCTCAGAATATGTTGTGGTTTTGAATATGCCTGCAGGCATTAAAACAGTCCAAGTATTAAATTACCAGTTCAACCAGAGGAAGTTGCCTATTCATAAAAAGAAACCCCTGAAGGTGTAAACTTCATATTCAAAAAGGTCACAACTAGCCAATTCTGCTTTTAGATAGGCAGGAGAGTGATGTTATTATTTATATGATAATGGTTAGTTACTAGTCTATTTTAGGTAAAAGCAACTCAATAAAAGTGTGCAAAACAGATACAGGAACACCTTACAATGCAATACAATTCAATTATAAAAACACACACATACACACACCACTCACTAGTCCTAAAAAATCACTACAGAGTTGAATCAACACCTCTGAGCTTCCCAAAGGTAGGATTTGTTGCATTACATTGTACATGTGTTGCAATTACTGGGTCTGACAATGTATGTTTTTTTTGTTTGTGGTGTATGTGAAAAAAGTAATTATTACTGCCAGTACATAATTGATATTGGCAAAGGTGGAACAAGTCACAGTTTTCAAAGTCACAAGTCTTGGCTATGAAGTCCAACACAAAGTAAATTGTCCAAGTCGAGTTGCAAGTCTTGACTCAACCGTTTTGATTAAATAAAGTCTTAAGTCATAGGATTCAAGACTCAAGTCTGTCTTGAGTCAAAGGCATGTGACTCAAGTTCACACCTCTGGTAATCAGTAGATTAGTAGTTCCATCATGTTTACTTCCACCGAGGAGGTTATGTTTTCTGTTCGGCTTGTTGGTTTGTCTGCCAGAAGGATTACTAAAAAACTCCTGTCCCAATTTTCATTGAACTTGGTGGAAGTGTGTAGCATGGGCCAAGGAAGCAACCATTATCTTTTGGAGCAGATCCACTTAATATGTGGGTACACAAATTATTTTTCAGTTTTAACAGCCTTGGCAGAGTTCTGCTCTCTCCAAGTGTCCTTCTAGTTTGTATAGGTGTGACTGCCGTTTTATCTTCTGTTGCACTCCTCAAGGCCTCAGTTTGCAAAACAATCTGACAGCAGGTTGCTGACATATGTAGATTTAATTTCAGTCCAGCATGTCAGTTTCGCTCTACAACAACTGCTGCCTCAAACGGGTATTGTTTATTTTTAGGACAGTTTAAATTTCTACAGCTTATCCCAAAAACAAATTTGGGTCAGTTTCTAGCTACATTACAGCTATACTGGAGCATAACCCTTTCACCTTCACTTGTAATATTCTGTTACAAGGTCTTAACATTTATACACAGCATTTTTCTGTATTGTGATTTTCATTTTGTCTGTAAATGTGCTGAGAATGTATACTGACTAACTGAACCACAAACTTGCCAGTTGCATTGAATGACCGACTCCCAGCAGTACAGAAGAAGACTAAAAAATCAGATGGAGAGGTACTTTTAGAAAAATATGACCACAGTAAGCCGTGGCCTCACGTTAACACTAGAAAACTTTGAATTTATTCTGTTGAGAGACAGAATTTACACAAAATGTCAAAGTGTTTCTGTACTGTAAACTAATGGTAGAAAAGATTCTGCTTATCAAATACAATCAATCATTCAGACAGTGACAGAGGCAGGACGGACCAGGACATTTCACTATATCAAATCAAAAGTTCTTCATCAAACATGTTCTTATAAGGTTATGAAGTTATTGATTTAGCTTTGCATTATATTTCACATAACAGAAATAATCATCAACAACATTCTGCTTCATTTACACCATGTCAGAAATTAAATAAAGAACAGTAGTAAAGAAATTATCTACAGAATAAGTGCAATAACGCTGAAATAGATTATTTTGTAATCTTAATGCTCACTGTGTTAATTCCTGATCAAACAACTGTATTTAATCCACATTTTACAACCCTTTACAGTAAATGTTCCATCAGTACGTCAGGTTTCATTCTTAGACATTTTCGTTGTTTTAATATTAAGTTTTCACATTCAGCCACCTACATGAGAGCAAATTCAAAATCATTCTGCCAAACCCATCAAGGCTCTCTCACTCCCATTAAATTCCGAAAGGCATAAAGTCAATGATAATCCCTCATTGATGAGAAGCTCTTGATCCTTTCATGTAAAGTTGCATCAAATCCTAAATATCAGGCGACAGAAGTCTGGAAGTTCAGAGAAGTTAGTTTCATATTAAGCGTGAACACTTTGAGTGATACATTAAGGCCCCGATAGACAAGGTGTGTGTTACATGTCACACAGTGTGAGATGGTCTAATGCCCGTGTCAGACTGATGTCTACGAGCAGTAACAAAGTCATGTTGGGCAGTGTTTTCTGTGTCATTTCTTGCTGTATCCTGATTGGTATGTTTGTAGATGTGGGTCATATCAGCAGTCAAATTGTGGGAATTTGCTCCTAAACTTCTGATCCTGTAAGAATTTTGACGCAGTGCGTCTCTGGTTAAGTGTCTCACAGAGAAATCTAGAACCACAAATTGAATTGATGGCCACAGATTTCACCACATTTCTCTGTTCACATTCCGTGTCCTTTACGATCTACCCGAAACATGTCTGTGACATTGTCCCGATGTGGTAGACACACTGGAAAATAAATGATCTACAGACGTGTGAAGCAGACTGTAAAAGAAATGCAGGAAATGAGCAACAACTCAAACCATGAAGAATTGTTCTTAAAAGCTGCTCCCTACAAGTTAGCGCACTGGTGCAGTGAGAACCGTTTGAACTTTGTGAAATTCTACAAACATAAAGTCTTTAAAGAAATATTAATAAAATGCACCCAACATGCTTACCATCAGCCTGTTCCATCTGTGATTATTTATACCAAAACAAGTCAAAAGGACAAGTGCAAAAGATGGGACGTTAGTGCTTCCAAGCCCAGCAGAACCAACAAACTAAAGAAAAAATAAACAAACAAAAACATCTATTTGGCCCTCTTATATGGCACTTGGAAAATGTTTAAATGGTAATCCTGGACAGGAAGTACCTTGACCCAGGTCTGGCAGGATGTTTTAGGCAAAGAAAGAAATATTCCTATAGTAAATAGCTGTGAAGCAACGCAACTTGTTGCTCAGGTTGCATAATTGACAAAAACGAATAACATTTACATAAAAATCAAAAACATTAATCTGACCCCAGCTGCATGTGCAATTATAAAGGGAATTGGATTGATTCACAAAACTGTGCCTGGAGTTTATATTGTAAAATGGAGTATTTGGGCCACTGGTAATTCACAATTTTGAGATTATGAAAATAAAGTAATATTATTTTTGGAAAAAAGTCATAATTTCGAGAAAAAAAAGTTATGAAAACAAAGTTGTAATTTCATTAGAAAAGGTTCTAGTTTTATTATGGGAACAAAGTTGTAATCTTTGGGGAAATTAACGTTTTATTACTCCGCTCTAGTAAACAGAGAACACTCTGTCCACCTACATGTCATAATAAGGAATGTGGAGGATCAGACGTTTTAGGTTTTACCAAAAAGTACCTTATGACATATTTAAGGACAATGAAATAAACCACGATTACATGATATCTGTGTGACTAAATATGCGGTGCACTGAGTAAACATTAATACTTTTCTGGCATCATGTATTTAAGGAAATGTAGTAAGTGTAATGTGTACAGGCAGGCAGTGGTAAATATCTACTCTACTAAATCCAATAATTAAATATTTTGCTGTTCTCAAAATTTAATAACATATTTCTCAAAAATATGACTTTATTCTTATAATATCCTGCTAAATTAACACTTTATCGTGTAATATTGTATCTCGTAATATGCATTTCTAACATCCCTTAGTAAATTTATAGCATTTCCTCTTAAAATTACAACTTTTTCTCAAATTATTACAGACTTATCAATTATTTTATTTTTACTTAAACAATTCCAACTTCATCTTGTAAAATATTTTTTTTGTATGACAAGTACATTTTTGTAATATGACTAATTATGTAAAATTATTTCAGAATTGTCAACTACATATTTAATTTTGTAATATTGTGACTTTGTCTCATGATATTACAACTTTATATTCATACCATTGTGACTTTATTCTTTTTTAAGATTTCATTCAATGCAAACATGAAGGGAGTGTTTGAAGTTTGAAAGCAGGTGATTGCTATTATCAGGAGGCATTGTTTGTTTTTTAATTAAATAGATTATGGTACTCTATTCCTTCTATACAGATTTATTTTATTATAAATAATTATAGTTAATAATTTCATGGGTTAGATATATAACATCTGTGTAGACTATTTACAGTGGCTACTCCGCTGCTCTAATCCAATAAGACACAAAATCATAAACTCATCAGCTCAAATAGCTCCAGCTGTTTTCCCTTCAAATGTGGAAGAGTTAGATTCACAATATAATAACACATTTCTTTTTAACATCTGTTAGGCTGGTACCCTTGAGAGGACGGCTGGAGGACACCATCCTATCTCTTGCTCTGCTCCACCTCTTGGCCTTCAGGCTGCCTCTTCTCTCCTCCTGGCACCTCTTCTTCCTCCACCTGTGTGTGCACCTGCACAGAAGATTCCTGGATTTCTTCCGCTACGACATCACTTGCAGTGTGCGAGTCCTCCTCAGGTGCAGGTGGAGCGGTGGGTGGGTGGATGCAACTGCTAGGAGTGCTACTCCCCTCCCTGGTTGTCTCCTCAGCTTGTCCGATCGAGCTGGTTTCACTAAAGGAGTCGGAGCCCGCCTCAGAGCGCCGGAACAACCTCTGACCTGTGAGGACAACGTAAAGACAGGAAGTGCACCAGGTGAGGTCATTTTCCACAGGTATCCAGAATTCTGGGAGTGTCACTGATAACAAAGAGAGAGCTCGGAAATGACTATCCACTATTTTCATGTTCTCTGAAGATGATAAGACTTCAAATTGCAAGCTATCCAACATTAACTAGGTAACCTGAAGCAAGAGGGGGAACACATGCTTGAATATGCAATAATATTTGATTGCTTTGCCTACTAATTGGGTTATTTCCTTCTTCCCAGGGAGTGAATGTTTCTACAGTGTGAGAATATATAGGTGCTTATTAAAACATGCTCTGTCCAAAACACCTTCGTCTTGCCACAAACACGCCTCTGAACATACTGTAGCTGCAAAGGGTGCTAACTTCACTAACGGCCTGGTCACACCACGATTTAAAAACGCCAAGATTTTGTGGCAAAATTAATTTATTCCAACGTAATCGCCACAATCAGTGCATGGACTCGCAGGGTAACGGAAATACATGCACATTTTTCACAGTGAGTTCAACTTTGACATGCAAATATACACGTTGACCAATATCAAAATCGCAGTGACAGTACTTTGACAATAGTTCTTTATTTTTTAAGACATTTGAAGCAATGGAGAGCCAAAGAGTCAAAAATGGAGGAAACAATCACAGCTTATTAGCTTT
This sequence comes from Bovichtus variegatus, assembly GCA_943593645.1. NCBI lineage: Eukaryota > Metazoa > Chordata > Actinopteri > Perciformes > Bovichtidae > Bovichtus > Bovichtus variegatus. The sequence goes on along the minus strand of CALSCE010010635.1, from coordinate 14,505,268 downwards.
GTTGCACAATTCACTTTTATATACACTATATGGACAAAAGTATTGGGCCACCTACACATTACACCTACAGGAGCTTTTATAACATCCCATTCCAAATATATAGGCATTAATATGAAGTTGGTCACTGTGCAGCTATAACAGCTTCCACTCTTCTGGGAAGGCTTTCTACAAGATTTTGGAGCGTCTGTGGGAATCTTTTCCCATTCATCCAGAAGAGCATTTGTGAGGTCAGACACTGATGTTGGACGAGAGGGCCTGGTTCGCAATCTGCGTTCTAGTTCATCGCAAAGGTGTTCAGTGGGGTTGAGGTCAGTCTGTGCAGGCCAGTCAAGTTCTTCCACACCAAACTCATCCAACCAGGCTTTTATGGACCTTGCTTTGTGCACTGGGGCACAGTCCTGCTGGAGCAGAAAAGGGCCTTCCCCAAACTGTTTCCACAAAGTTGGAAGCATAGAATTGTCCAGAATGACTTGGTGAGATGAAGCATAAGGAGCTCATAGCATTATCCCTCCTCCACCAAACTTTACAGTCAGGCAGGTAACGTTCTCCTGGCATTCGCCAAACCCAGACTTGTCCATCAGACTGCCAGATAGAGAAGCTGATTGGTCACTCCACAGAACACTTTTCCACTGCTCCAGAGTCCAGTGGCGGCGTGCTTTACACCACTGCATCCGACGCCTGGCATTGTGCTTGGTGATGTAAGGCTTGCATGCAGCTGCTCGCCCATGGAAACCCACGCCATGAAGCTCCCGGCGCACAGTTTTGGTGCTGATATTAATGCCAGAGCTGCTTTGGAACTCTGTTGTTATTGAGTCAGCAGAGCTTTGGAGACTTTTACGCACTGTGCGCCTCAGCACTTGGCGATCCCGCTCTCTAACTTTACGTGGTCTGCCACTTCGTGGCTGAGTTGCTGTGGTTCCTAAACGTTTCCACTTTGCAATAATACCACTTACAGTTGATCGTGGAATATCTAGGAGAGAAGAAATTTCACGAACTGACTTGCAACGGTTGCATCCTATTACAGAAGCACGATGGAATTCAGTGAGCTCTTTAGAACGACCCATTCTTTCACAATGTTTGTAAAGGCAGACTGCAGGCTAGCTGCTTGATGTTATACACCTCTGGCAATGGGACTGAATGAAACACCTGAATTCAATGATTAAGAGGAGTGGCCCAATACTTTTGTCCATATAATGTAACTGTATACATTGCTGCACAGAAGCGGAGGCATGGTCTGCAGACAGCTAGGAGATAGGAGTCCATGAGCAAATGTGTCCTTTGAACGGTGTAAATGTATAGTTCTGCAAGTGACTGCTCTAATGAGCTTCCTTATTGACAGTTAGCTTGCTTGCTAATTGACACTTACCAAGCTCAGGGAGCTTTTTTTCCCACTCCAATAACTCTTTATTGAATGAATTGATGAATGGTTCTGAGAACAAAATGTCAGGAGGGAGTAAACCTCTCAGTACAGAGAAAATAGAAAGTTCACAGAGCTATTACAACTGAAGCGCTAGCATGTTCCAGGCTGGCTTCGTTGTTAGCTCACCAGCAACAAACATATTTTGCACAGAGGTACGGATACATTTCTCTGGGCTACTGTCTGAGGCGAGCAGGATTCGCAGATTTTTTTTATCCTCATAAAGCTACTGTTAATGAAACTCACACAGATGTTTCACATAAAACACCTTCCAGGGGCTCCAAGAGCATTTAACCCCTACCTTTACTGCTAGGCTTTTAATGTGAAATATCTGCAGGAGGAGCTCGGCCCGACTGAAAGACAATCCTACCTGGATGTTTCTTTGATGAGGAGGTGGGAGTTTCTTGCAGGGACGGTCTGCTTGCCTGGGCCTTGGTTGAGTAAGTCCCCTCTGTGGAGTCCAGGCAACCTATGGACACACAACATTAACGTGCATGTTTCACACATGACAAACATTTACATAATTTCATGTATACTTTTTATAAGAGCTTTTCAGCATAATACACACAGTGGTATGGTTAGAGCCGTGTAGCAACACATGTCAAACAAAAGGACAATGAACATTCATGTACATTTGTTATGTTAAAAAGGCAGTATCTTTTACATCATATCCATATTTTAGACAAGTATTCTAACATAATTTAGGGACACTTCCAAAAAAGACAGTGCAGTTTGATACAATGATATTCATGTGACATACCACAAAGCTTTGGTTCTGTTGAGCTTCAAGTTAATCACTGATTGAAAAGTTACACCTCATGTGATATAAAGTGACATCATCTATAATTGTCACCACACAACACACTGTACCTGCAGCCAAGTTGAAGGTCCTGCCCTTTATGGAACTTTCAAATGGAGAGAACCAGTTTAACACAGAGCCAACCAGAGGCAGCTGTCTCAGCATCCCCTACACACACAGACACACAGACACACACAGACACACACAATGAACAAAAAGAGAAATTGAACTCCTTACTTACTCTAGACCTAATTGTGCCCATCTGAACTACATCAGAGCATCCTAAATGTAAAGCCTCCACTGACTTATTTAAGCATTTAAATTCAAAATGAATTAACCAAACATGAGTGCAACAGCAGTCCCCCCTCCCACACACCTCCTCCATGAGTTTCTCCTCACTGGCCTTCTGCAGCTGCAGCTCTGCCTCCATTATGCCTTTCCTCACCACCTCTGTCATGTTCTCCAGTAGCTACATGAGAAACATTTATAATTAGTAATCTAATTTACATTAGAAATGTCATATACAGATAAGACAACACAGTAAACAGACTGTATAGTACAATCAACTTGTGATACCATTATCCACAAGCAAAATAATTGTGTGTATAATAATTCTGGAAGTCATGTTGTCATCATGTTATTGGGTGAGAAGACTACTACTATATAACATTTTTACCCTTCCGCTCTCCTCTATGTCTCTCCCGAGGGCAGCTACTGTATCCACCAACTCTGGAACATCAACGTCCTCAGTGACCATGCCAACAAAGATACAGTCCTCCTCTGTCCCAAACTCAGGGCCTAGGGAGAGAGGAGGAGATGGAAAAGGAGACACAACATAAAGTGTAGTAAGATAAATACAGTATATACAAATGTTTCACAGGCCTGTGAGATGTGAAGAGGTACTAACCAGTGGAAAAAATTATGTCAGTGTCAAGCTCTTGAAGTTTCTTCAGCAGCTCAGTGTTGATATTCTCCAGCTCCTGCTTCCTCCTGCTCTCATCCATCCCTTCAGCATGAGGCTCATACCTGAACATCAGCACATCTGTAACTGTCTCAAGCTTCAATCCTCCAGAGCACCACTGCAAATCCCAACATTGTTAAAAGGACAGCAAGTAAAAATACAATTTGTAACGCTGCTGGTTTTATCTGTTAAAAAGGGTGGTGTTTTATGTTATGAATGTATTCAGACATGGCAGGACAGATCCATAATGCTCGAGTTATATTTGGCTATATAGTGGCTTCTGTAGAAAGTAATCCATCAACCTCAATTCCACTGAAGGTTCCTCATCTAACAAGCATTTGAATTACCTGAGGAATTGCTTTAGTAACTGTAACCAACCAAAGCCTACACTCTACCTGTTCCATACTTAACTCTCTGCACACTCCAGTCCATCCATCAACTTAAATGTCTACTGAAGCAGACCCACTTATCAGTGTACTTCACTTATGTACCACCTTATTTATCTTTTTTATCTGGGGAAGTGCTCTGACATCTTCCAGTTTCCAAGCATCACTTTTAACCCCAACTCTATCCAGCTGCTGGTGTGTAATAATCCACTGGGTCACCTAACCAACATACATTTCCATCACCATGAATCTCAGGTAACCATCACCACTGTTTCTAGTTGGCACTCCGCAAGGAGTATGAACCATATGACTAACGCCAGAAACACACCAGGCGGCTTGTCCTTAAAGCCTTTCCATTCTTACCGGACAGCACCAAGGCCAGGCCAGCTAAGCTCCTCTATGTATTTGAGCGAGGGTGAGTGTCGGTGGGTTTCCTCCCTGAAGTCCTGCCTGAGGCACATTGTGGAGCACATCACAGGCACCAGCTCTGACAGCTTCTCCGCCAGGTGCTCAATGTTCTCCTGCTGCGTCCCCAGAACTAGACAAGAGGGAGAAAGTCATTGTGTCGTTTTAAACCTTGCTGACAGTATTTAACATATATCTTTTTTAAATGTTGCTTGTGTGTGTGTGTTCATGTTACCTGCAGCAGTCAGGAGGGGACTGAAGCGAACACATGTACCCTCGTCTTCAAGCTCCACCACATCTACCCCACTGGTGGGAACCAGCTGAACCAGCTGTTCACCCAGCTACACCCAGGACACATTTAAAAAGGAATACATATATCAACTGAGTGGTCATTGAAAGTTAAGAATTAAGTGCTAAAAAACACTTACAAAAAAATTGTCTGTTTTTGTATTTTGTGGAGAAAGATTCAATTCTGACTTCAGAAACTTTTTCATAGCACACAATTACGGAAAGATTATTATCCGTTTTCTTAGTCTGGTCTAAATAGTTTTCTCTCCTGGGTTTATGAATTAAGAACAGGTGATAGCGTTAATGTGACTGTTTCACAGTTAGCAGAGGGCTTTTGGCCGAGCTAATTGATGGTTTGCTAACTACAGCATGTCCGCTCAGTGTTGGCTGATATTGATGGCCCTCTCACTGTAATGTAGCGCTGGTTTGCATCAAGTTTTCAGTTTTCCCTCGTTTGGGCTAATGTGTTGCGACGCTAGTAGGAGCTAGCTGATATTTATACTGTGTACATTTTTTTCTATAATTTGATTGTTCCATAATTAGTGGAGTGCCCTCGCTCAGGCTAACTTGGTGGGATGCTAACAGGAGTTAGCTGCTACAGTATACATTAGTACTGTTGTTTTTTTCATTTTAGTTAGTAGAGTGCTCTCGCTCAAACTAACTGGTGGACTGTTAGCAGGAGCTAGCTGTCCTCTAAACTGTGGGCCGTACCGGATCTGTATATAAGACAGATAAATATTACTGTTTTCATAGTTAGCAGAGTGCTCTTGCTCACGCTAACCCACAACTGCACCAGTGAAGAGAGTGTCCTCGCTCCCCTCGCACTGCATAAACTGCTTTCTGGCCTGGTTTACTACAGTCAGCAGAGGGCTCTCGCTCAAGAGTGACGTAGCAGCTCGCAGCAATTGGTGAGTTTTATCTGCCACGGTCGCTATGTTTACCTCTCCTGGCTGTAACGTCTGTATGGCTTCTCTTCAACCAGAGGACGGCCATGACCTTTGCCCGTCTTGCCTTGGCCTCGAGCATCTGAGGGAGGGCCTCTCTGAGGACCTGTGCATGAATTGCACCATCATGCGTTGTGCAGTGAGGGCGGCTAGGCTGGCCGAGGTGGAGCTGATTGGTGAAGCCCAACCTACCCATTCTAGGTGTCTTGCCGCAGAGACTGTGGGTGGTCCGCCCAAGAAGAAGGCTAAGTCTGACAAGCTGTCTTCAAGGATCGACCTGCTAACTCCTGAGCTGGCCCAGATGAAGTCACTCCTCCTGGCTCTCAATTCTGTTGCTGGTACGGAGAATACTACACCCAATCCACCTATGGCTGATTCAGTTCCAGAGGAGGATATTGTCTCGATGGCAGCTTCAGCCACTCAATTAAATGAGTATGATGACGAGGAGCCCTCCTGTGCCTCCAGGCCTGGCTCCTGTTCCTCAACTCGTTGCTCCTCAGAGGGGGCATGGCACTGGCTCGCCTGCAGCTGGATGTACGGCAGTCAGAATCTACGCCTGCTAGTGCTTTCTTCAGGAGCACTCCGGCACCCACTACCTTTTCTGTTTCTAGGCTCTTTCCCGTCTTACATCTGATGGCCGAACCCTGGCTGCCATGCGTCAAAATTCGGCCTTGACCACATGCCAGCTATTGAGCCTACCATCGCTTCCCTCATAGTTTCCCCTGACGAGGCTCTGAGGCAGAATGCCAAGTGCCCTCAACCCCAATGTCGGGTCACTGATGACCTGCTTCCTAAGGCTTATGATACAGTGGCGAGCATGAGCCATATTGGCAACTCCCTCTCTGACCTCATGCTTGCCCTCTCACTTTGCTTCAGACTCACCGCCAGGTTTGGCTGGCGCAGTCACCCCTATTACAGACATGTAGAAGGACCCTTTGTACTGTCCCAGTGGAACCAGGGGAGCTGTTCGGCTCAAGAGGCCACATCTGCCTCCCGAAGCCGCCCCCAGCCATCAGCTCACTCAAGGGGCCACCATGGGCCTTAGCGCACCCCTGGGAGGCCGGTCGGATGGCTCAGGTGTCACTTTGTGGCCGAATACAGCGCATCGCATGTCTGGCATTCAGTATATAGATGAAATGTAACAAAAGTTACACATGTAACTATGGTTCTATGAATCCTGGATGACCGCCAGAGTCTTTAAGGTCACTTGGAATCTCGTGATCCCGCGAGAAGATTCTGTAGGACTGATCTCGTTGATGACACCGGAACTTATACATGACCGGGGGTCATCTGAGGTCACACGTGACTTTGTTGGTATAAGTACTCTACCTGCGCATGGGCAAGACGTAAGATATTCAGTGTTAAGCACTGCCTCCGGTGGTCATCCAGGATTCATAGAACCGTAGTTACATCCGTAATTTTCGTTTTCACAGATGAAAAAAAAGCAACTTTGAAAAATTATCCTGCCGAAACTCTTTCCCCACCCGTTTCACAGATGATTTATTTTTTTTGTTAAAAGGAACTTTAAAGAGTATCCGAGCAAAACCTTTTCTTTTTTTTTTTTTTCCCATTCTTAAGTCATAAGTATAGTAGAGAACTCTATTTATATCAGACAGAATCTTTTTTTTCAAACTTGCCTCTCAGGGCTTCTGTATATAATAGTCCCACCAAATTACAAACTTTCCCGCTGTTTTGAAACTGTAAACAAAAGTGCACACAGCCATGGTCATAGGCTATGGAATAGTGAGAGCTTAGTGATATTCTAAATAGTATCCGCAGCTCAAGTACAGTACGCATGATTATTAAGCATCTGAACACCTAGTGCGGTACTTTGTGCATCAGTTTTTCATCTAGTAACAAAAGCTTTTAAAAGAGATTTTTCAAGCCAATCAGCCTGTAGAAGTTTGATTCAGATAACCAACCACAAATTGTTCTGACATATATAAACACATAATCCATTAGATATCCAGAGAGAGATGGAAATTATGATAACATTACATATAGCAACAGAGTAAATTGTTCAACAATATATATGGTAGCACTGATTTCCTCCTGATATTTTAAAAGTTTGACAAGAGTTATAAATATAACTGTATAGTTATATAAATATATCAGTGTAATGGACCCACATCATTTGGAATATAAGTGTAATAACTCAGTGGATATATATTTAAAACAGGATTATGAGTTAACTTTTTGGCAATTGGGACAGCAGGATATATTTACACGTTCAGGAGACAAAGCAACATCAGCATTCATTTGGAGTCGTGTTAGTGTCCACCTGATAAACAGATATCCAATACTCACTTTCTTTTAGCTCGGTTTAAGGTCTACCAACTACAGTGTGTTTTACAGAAGTTGTAAACGAGGTGAGCTTGCAGGCTATGAAACCAAGAAGCCAAAAGAGGAACTGCAGGGTTTTGTGACAATTCACTGTGGGTTCATCACTTCCAATGACTTCATTCACATTTAACGGTCATTATATTGTTATAAAAATAGCATAAAACTAGCATCTGTGCAAAAATACAAGGTACAGCACATGTTTAAGGAGGAAGAAACACTCACCCATCTGTTGAAGGCATCAAGCACCTCTTTGTCCTCAGCACAGTAACCTTCCCCTGAACCCCCACTGGATGCTATCAACATAGGAACAAGGGAAAGTAAGAACACAACAATGTACTATGATTATTTTTGTGTACAGTAGATATTATTATCTTGGTATCATCTCAATAATCTCTGAATTTCATTCAAATTTTTCATTTTAGAAGTTCATTTATGAGCATTTGGGAACACTATGTGTAACAAAATGAAAAGATCAAAAAGGTCAACTTACTAGCTTTTCAGAACATTAAAGTGCATCTTATGGTCTTCCTAAGGAAAAGACTACAGTGTACAGGAAACCCACTCACACAGACCTTTAACTCTAACCACCATGTACAACATGAAAAATGAGAGAGGACCCTTCAACACAAAGCACAACACTCATCACTGAGAATAGAGGGAGGGAGATGCAGCAGCTGCGGGGGGAACTCCGCACCAACAGGCACAAGGAGTGGATGATGACGCTTAAGATCAACAGGACCACCATAAACCACCAAACTTAGGTAATGTGATGACAACAAAGCTGATGATGATCAGTGAACCTTCAAGGTAATAAAAATCTTATTACACTAATCCCTTTTAGTTTAAAAACTACAATTACCGCCTTGCCCAACCAGCCAAGGTACAGTTTACAGCCATGTCCGTTCAATCTGTCATCATTTTATCATATTAAACATATGTGGGTAATTGTCAGAATTAGCATATTAATTATTGAGTTATGGCCAAAAACGTGTTTTGTGAGTTAGTGATTCCGAGAATGGGACGGACAACCTGAAAACATAATGCCTCTGGCCGCGGCTGTCGCTGATGGCTAGCATGAAAATAAATAAGTTCACCATAGATATCCCATCCTGTAGTATATTACTGTTCCATTACGGTTTCTGATTGACAAGACTCTTTATCAACATTGGCTTGGTCGTGGTTGTAGGGTCCAGGGGTCAGACTCTTACCAGCACTCATTTCCTGGGAAAACTTGAATAGCACCACAGGAGAGCTGAGTTCATCCTCCACCTGTTGGACACACAAAGATACAGATCAGGGATCATTAATATCATACTAAACAGCTTTCTGCTGAATGACATGCAAAAAAAACATCTTCAGTTGAAAGGGTGCAATGTAAACATTTAAGATTTTGTGTCCATGCCTACTGAAGCTACTGTATGTAATGTAACTATGTCACGTACATTTCATTATGGAAGTAGTGCCCAGAGGCCTTGCCTCTCAGTGGTATGGAGCAGCCAAAATCTACAGCTCCAGTTTGACCAAGATTTGACTGACATACTTTTAAGTACTAGCTGATCAATATGCCACATATTGATCAGCTTAATACTTAAAAGTATGTCAGTATATATATAGTCAAACTGGAGCTGTAGATTTTGGCTGCTCCATACCACTGAGAGGC
>CALSCE010010635.1:14394863-14425930 GCA_943593645.1 Bovichtus variegatus | reverse complement strand
TGTGTGTGTGTGTGTGTGTGTGTGTGTGTGTGTGTGTGTGTGTGTGTTTAGCGTGCCCACACCATCATTGTTGCGGTCAAGGCTGTGGAATATGAGCCACAGTCTCTTCTCATGAGCCCACAGGTACTGCGAGAACTCCTGGAAGTCCAGCAAACCATCGTGGTTGACGTCGCTCTCGAGGACTATCTGTGGGGGGAGGGGAGATTGTCAGTCATTCAGCAGGGAGTACAGACAGGTAAAGATGGAGCAGGTAGAGATGGTGGAGGTAGAGGTGTACAGATGAGGTTGTGTTGGTGATGTAGACGGCACGGTAGCGACAGGGGTCAGGGGGTGTACGGAGAGTGCAACAGATACACAGGTGAGGAGAGAAGGACTGAATGTAACACACTGTGGTCCCTGTGGAAGTCAAGAGGAAAACCACATCTTACCTGGCTGCAAACATAATTTCTCCTCTCTTGAGAACGACAGAGAGAGAAAGAGAGAAAAAATACAGGACTAGTTCTTGTGCACAGAAGGGTGGAAAAACACTCATATACTGTAGCTTTTCTATGCATTAACTGAAGTACAAGTACAGTTTATAATGTAGTAACATGTTAACCTTGCCACAAACAAAACAATGTAACATGACATGAGTAAACACATCAGTGTAATCTCAGTATATTTGGTTTTATAAATGTCATATTGCTAGTACCTTCGACCTCTGTAATTGTCTTTTTTGTAAAGTTTATTGATTGATTTCACACTCAGAATAAACTTACTTAGTAACTTACTATGTTTCATGCTCTCTAGGTAACACTTGCACTTCATTTAAATAAATAGCTAATTAATTAACTAATTAGAAACAATTTAGATAGTTTATGTGTTCCACATTTGTTATGTTCCAATTTATGTGGAAATTATGGAGCCATAATTTAAAGCATTAATATACCAAAACTGGATTGGATTGAGGAACAAAACAAATTGGGACAACTCTTCTTTGAATGAGCTCTGTGAGTTTACAACACATTTTCAAATCAAATCAAATCAAATCTTCCATTTTGCTTCCATAATATCTTCTTTTAGACTTGTAGTAAGAAAACATAAAAAATACACATGTATGTGTTTATTTGACTACCTTTGTCTGTTTGTTTCTGTACATTTCTCTTAAATTCACCAAAAGTTAACATTAAATAATACCTCATTTGCATATTTAAACATAACATTTCAGAAAACTTGAAAAACTAAAAATAATTGTCTTAACAATTGTCTTAAATGTAAGTAATCATCGGGGGAAGTTCCCTGCCGATACCCTGTTCACCTGTAGTGTCTTATTCATAAGTGTATGCATTTTGAATGGACGAAGGAGGTTTTCTCTAAAGGAGGTTTTTCTCACACTCTGAGGCAGAAATCTCCACTTCAGCAGCACTTACATACACCAAACATCCACTTTCATTCCTCTCTATATTCTGAAGCTTTTTACAGACGGCTTTGTTAACATATCATTCATATAGCGAACATTATTTATTATTTTACGTCTGTTGACAATATTTTGTGATACAAAGAGAGATCCAAAATCCCCTCTTTGACTCTAATATGTCAACAAAATGAAACAAGAATTTTGAACCTGCTTTATCCAAATGTTCACATCTCTTCTGGAAATGTAGGCATATATAAACATATAATTTCAGTAAATTTGCCTGCAAAAAATGTTTCATGAAGTTTCATGGTGATATCTATAATTTACAATGTCTACCCTATTCTCCTGTAGTGTCTCTACTTAATCACATAAAAAGTTATTGCTTGATGGACATCTTGATCTGTAGAAGAAACTTGTAGAGCACATGTGGCAAACTCAAGAGCCGCGGGCAAAATCAATTTAGGTTATCAATAAATGTTGGCTCGCCTAGTTGTAGCTGTGGCCTGAACAGTGAAAAGACGGGCACGCCAGCCAGCTCCGCCTTCAGGCTGTAATGAAGATCAACAAATCCTCTCACAGACAAACATCCTGCCTCCATTCTGAAAGTGGCTACAGCCAGGGATTCCCCCTAAATTGGCCTACGCAAATATTTTTTAGACATTTACTAAAACAAAGTAATAACTCTGTGCGCAGATTCTCTCCCAGAGAGAGAGAGAGAAAAGTGAGAGAGCATGTGTGTGTGACGGCGAGTTAGTAATTATGATTTTATCAAACTTAAGGTGGACCAGCTGTTCTCATGTGATGAGGCGCTCCTCAGAGTTTTTGCAGGAGGCTAAGTGAGACTTGTAGAAATATGGACAAGAACAATATTAAAGATTCATTATTTGTTTTGTTTTATTGAACGCAACCATCGAGTTGTCATATTCAAGTTTTTGTTAGTTGGCTGTATGGTAGCTTACTTGAAAAAATGTAACCAGCAACTTTTTTTGTGGACTTTTATCGGTTTTATGTGGGCCAAATTTAATGTGAGAGCGCTATATGAAACATGAAACAATATAATCAAAGATATTTTATTTTGATTATTTCGATAAACTAAAAGCATGCCAATGAACTATATACAGCTGGCCCTTGATGTGCTTGGCATTTCCTAGCGTGGCCCTGAGTGAAATGGAGTTTACACCTCTTGTAGTACAATGTGAAAGTGTAAACCCTAAAAAAACTAATAATCAAGGTGTTTTGGAATTTTGGAGAGGCCTATGTGCAGGTGCCTCTGCCACAAACATTCTGTTGTTACAGCCAACAGGCTCCTCGTCTGTTCTGTGTTCGCCTGTTTGTGTGTGTGTGTCCTTGTCTCTGCTCTCATTGAGCACACCAGGCTGCAATCACCTCATCACTGACAGTATATCCACCCTGGACTGTCCTCCACTCTTCACCAGGTCGTTCACTGTCGACAGTGGGACACGTCCTGGTCGCTAGTAGTTTACCACTGTGTTAAATTCTAGTTAACTACGGCAATTACCGAGTTCATACCTAATCAATTTTCTCCCTCCCGCTACAGTGCTCCTGCCTGCCTGCCTCTCAAGCCATTCACCTGCCTGCCTCTCAAGCCATTCACCTGCCTGCCTCTCTGTCTGTACTGCCTTCCCCTGCCTGCTTCAGCCATCCCTTCCACTTTGTGCTCCACCCTGCTCCCAGGCAATAAAACCGGTTTTGTCTAAACACAAACTATCTGCATCCTGTGTCTGTGTCCTGCGCTTGGGTCCACCTACAACTAAAGCTGAGTCCTAACAGTTGTGGTGGTGGTCTGAGCCAAAGCAAAGGCAAGTGCAATTTCATGCCAACATGAGTAACAGACAAACTGACGCCGATGAAAACGGCTGTTTGTAGCACCATGACATCTCTCCCTCTCCCTCTCAATGACTGGAGAGCTAGACCAGGTAGCGAGGTCGTGTTTAGGATAAAAGTTCCTGCTTCAGGTCTAGCTAGTGCATGTCATGTCTTTCGTTTTCACGGTGATACCAAAATGACATACAATTTAAGAATGTATAATTATATGACCATTCCTATGGAAATCAAAGAGGATTAGAGTATAACAATCACTTTTCATTCATATTCATCTTGCTCTGCTCTGAAGTGATGCTAGAGACTGACGACAACATCTCCTTCTGTATTTAAGGAGGTTCTGTTTTCAGTCACATTTGTTTGTCTACTTGTTACCAGGATACCTAAAAACCTGTCAACAGACTTCAGTGTAATCTGGTGGAAGGCTGGGCCACAGGGCAGAGAATAATGCCTTAGGTTTTGTAAAAAAAAATGTCCTGCAGTTGAAGCTCAGTTTTGTTTCAGGTACTCTTTCTTTCTTTCTTTCTTTCTTTCTTTCTGGGAACACTTGTCGACCACTAAGCATATTTGAACACAAGAGCTGTCAAAAGTGTGCTTTCGGCTAATTGCTCTTATGCCACTGTGTGTTTTGTACTTCTACACTTGTGAGAACCGGTAAGATTTTTAGACTTTAATGAGGACACTTCTTGTTTGGCTGGCCCTCATTTTTACATTTAGTTAATGTGTAGTTATACTATAACATTCATCAACACAGATTAAGATTTTCTTCATACCCTGCTATTATCTATCCAAAGACTTGCATGTTGTCTGTGAAGCGATACTAAGTGATCGAACAATGCTTTATATATGCTTGTATAAAAATGCTGTGTTTATCAAACTTTAAAATGATTACATTTTAGGAATGCGATATAGTGCCGATTTAGGAATAAAGAGTTATTTACTTAGTGTGAGGAAGGAGAAGAAATATCAAGCCTTTAAGAGCAGCTCTCAAAGCAGTAGCCAATCGGAGACAAGGATATTGTTCAATATTTTTCTTTAAAATCCTTACATTTTATTCGTGTGAAATCCCTAATATCTTCAGTAGCAGGTGCAATTGAAAATAACATACAATCCATATTGTATGTATGTATGTATAAATAGAGATGAAATAATTGGACATTGGTTGAAATAGAAAAAAAAGAAGAGTAGGAAAGAGATTCTGCGGTTGATAGGCAAGATACATTACAGAAATCATATAATGATAATCATATAACTATGTCAATTGTTTAAATCAAATTCAAATAATAGGCTAAATTGATCCTATTCAGTATCAATCATATTGCTTCAGCTAACGTTTTACTCATCATGATGATACAATGTATAATCACAGCATTTCAACTCTGGGTCACCTGCTACCTGCTGTTTTCCAGTACATCCCCTGTGTACTGGAAAACAGCAGGTAGCCATGACAACGGTTGGTTCAATTCTTAAATTGGTAAAGGTGAAGCTTCTGTGCTCCTCCTCTGTCCTTTAGCTAAGGAACTCAGGTATATTCTGTATGGCGAGAAAGCAGATACTGCTCTCCCAAAAATCCTTGATCACTGTTCCCACATTCCCAACTGACTGATGTCTCTCCATCCAGAAACTCCAGACAAAAACATCAGGCTTTGATGATCATACTTGTGTGTATTTAATGACATACAGTACATTAGAACCAACTTAAGTTTGGCTCTAGTCATTCAATGTTTCTGTATTGAAGTCATTAGGATCTACTTCTAACCAAAAACATTTTGATGCTACACGACTTGTAGTAGTGAGAATGGTGTCTCTGTCAGTCCCACTCTGCGCTCCGAACACCTCTTCTTGCACTACGTTACTTTTGTGAGCAGGAGAAGTGCGTAATGCTTTCCGCCACTAAGTTGATTTTGGTGAAACTGGATCATATTTTGTGGAGGAATTTTTCTTTCTGGTTTTCCCTCTGATGGCCTCTCTGTGATTTATGGAGTTTTCTGATGGACTGATGCAGCTGTCCATATTTCCGACAGCAGTGGTTCGGTGAATTGCACTCTTAAACTTGACTAAATTGCAAATATACCGGATTTTACCTTAGGATGCTTTAAGTTTGTGAGCAGGAGTAAATGTGAAGAATTGAAATTGTAATCTTTCACTGTCCAACATTTCTCTTTGAGCAATTTGATAAATGAGGGTGCTTATTGACAGCTGTTTCCTCAGTTAGACAGCTTCGTAGGCGGGATTTAGAATGGGGATGTCATCAGAAAAATTGGGCAGGAAAATAGCCTCATAAAGGAAATAAAATCAATATTATCTTCTTCCATCGTTGTCTGTACCACGGCCCCTTACTTCACTTACCTACCAAACAACAAATGAAGATGACGTAGTTGCCCTTACTGTCATCTTTGTAATGGCGCGTATGTGAAACGTCTTGGTTTGTAAAACACAGTGGAAACTGTGTTATGGTGAGGTTACAGCTTGTAAAGGTCCTGCAGCAGAGGTCTATGAGTCTTGCTTGCATCTATAATGGATGGTGTGGATGGTCTGGGTGGTGTGTGTAAGAATTTGTGCTAAAAAGAGGTATGCAGCCATCTTCATATTAACCTGTTGACTGTTGAGACTCAATATTCATCCTCAAAGGGTAAGATTCCACTGCAAACTGTAACAGATTGTATTTATATAGAATTATAAACAGGCCACACAAATGAATGATTGACCTGCAAGAGGTTAATGTGACTTGAAATGTCTCACCCAGTATCAGGTCCCGCCCCGTTCGCTAGATGTTTTATGTTATGTCTGTGTTTCCTGTTTTATTGTGTTAACTGCATGTTCCCTCTCGTGTCTGTTGTTCCTACTTCCGGTCCCCAGCTGTCTCCACTCTGTTCGTTAGTGTCTCCACCTGTGTCTCATTATCCCCTCCCACTTCCTGGTGTATATAGTCTGTGTGTTGTTTGTCCCTTGTTGCCAGCTTGTCTTTGTTCATTCATGTCGAGAGGTCCAGCGTTGTTCCTGTTTCCCGAGTTCCTGACTCCGTGACCTGACTCCGTGACCTGACTCCGTGACCTGACTCAATGACCTGACTCAGTGACCTGACTCAGTCTTCGCCTGATCCCTGCCTGTTCCGCTATGCTGAGGACCTACCCATGGATCGACCCGTTTCTGTGACCTGACTCTGCCTTTGGACGTTCCCTGCATGTTCTGTATGTCTCACTGTTTACCCGTGTATCAACTTTGCCACCAAGATTTAGTAAAGTCTTTCTTCCTCATCATAGTGCTGTCTCTGAATCGCACTATTGAGTCTCTCTCCCTGTGTCTACTGGTCGTACCGTTACAGTATGAACTGGCCATTAACATGGACTCAGCCGACTCGGAGACTGTTCGATCGGCGCACAGGGCGCTCTCCTCCACGCTCTGGAGGAGCAGCGTCAGCTATGTGCATAGGAGTTCGATTCCTGACGGACGGTCAGACGGTGTTCCAGAACACCACCAGTCGTCAAGTGGATCAGCTGACTAGACAGCTCCAACAGCTGGGTACACACCTCCAAACAGCACTTCCTTCGATTTCTGCACTACGGGGCTATTATCAGCAGCCTCCCCAGTGGTCATCCCAAGTTCTATGATTCACCTCTCCCGTCCTGAATGTTTTTCTGGGGATTTGGAGAATTGGAGAGCGTTCTTAACGCAGTGTGACCTACATTTTGAGCTTCAGGCCGCCTGTTTCCCGACAGAGCGGTCCAAGGTAGCGTTCGTAATCTTGTACTTGTCCAGACGGGCTGAAGCATGGGCAATGGCGGAATGGGCCAGAGAGGCACCCAGTTGCCAATCGTTAAGGACCTTCACTGAGACATTAAGGAGGATTTTCGATCAAACTGCTCCGGGTCGAGAGGCGGCCCGCGCTCTCACTAGTCTGCAACAGGGTAACTGGCAGACCTCTGATTACGCTGTGGAGTTTCGGACATTGGCAGCCAACAGCGGTTGGAATGAGCAGGTGTTATTCGCCGCTTTCAGAGGTGGATTATCGGGCCGCATCAAGGACCAATTGGCACCATTTGAACTGCCATCTGCTTTAGATTCCCTCATCGCCATGTCCGCAACCGCAACCCGTGGAGATGACTGACGGCCCGTTAACAATCAAGGCTCAGTGAGACCCCGGCGACAGAGCTCCTATGCGGCGGTGACCGAACCGATGCAGGTGGGACCCACCAGGCTATCTCCGACAGAGGCAACGCCAGATGAGGGAAGGCCGCTGCATCTATTGCTCAGAGTTGGGACACTTCGTGGCTAGATGTCCACTAAAGGACCACTCGCCAGTAAAGAGGGCACTGGTGAGCCGAACTCCAAGAGAAGACCCTCTTGCATCTTGATGCTGGCATCAAGATGCGAGACGAGTCTGGACTCGTCTCGCCAGGATGATCCCTTCGTCATCCTGCTCTGATTGACTCGAGCGGACGAGCTTCATGGATGAGGGATTGGCAAGGAGTATGGGTTTGGACGTTCCCTACATGTTCTGTATGTCTTGCTGTTTACCCGTGTATCGACTTTGCCACCAAGATTTAGTTAAGTCTTTCTTCCTCATCATAGTGCTGTCTTAGACATGCTATTGAGTCTCTCTCCCTGTGTGTACTGGTTGTACCGTTACACCCAGGGGACTTGACTGCACTGGAGTCTGTGGCGGTGTTCATTTCAAATGCTATACTATATACTGATTTATATAACACACTACTGTATATTTAGGGTGCATTTTGTCTGTTGAAAAAGATAAGAATTACATACAAATATTAAGATCAGGTAATGCTCTATGCCTCATAGATAATACAAAAATAAAATGAATGACATTTAGCTGCTTCAGTTTCAGGGTCCTGGAAATGTTCATATTGGCTCACACACCAGCCAGGTTTGTATTCAAGTGGACCACAACATTTGAATTTAGATGGAATATAAGTTTACGACAATATTAGGAGCTTTACTAAATCAAAAAATATGAAGTTGCAGTTTTAACATCTACAAAATTCTGATACAGTGAAATTCAAGTTTTACAAAGGTCAAAATTGTGTGATAGGAAGTCTAAATGATAAGATACTGAGATTTTATTAAGCCAAAATTATGAAATGAGTCTAAATTATATATTTTGGGATCAAAGTTGCAATTTTCACTTTCTCATTCCAACTTTTTTTTTTTTTTAATTTTCATTTAGTTTCGGGCTTCCATACAGCATGCACTGGGGAAATATCTCAGCCAGTGTAGACTGCTGATACAGTCATCTTTTGAATACCTTGGATAGAAGAGTTAAAAGACTGGAATGAAACTATTGTTTTACTTCAGTTGTTGTACAAAGGTCCTGTATTAACACTGTAGTGGCTGCCTTTGTCGTAATAAAACAAGAGTGTAACCACACACTGCCATTAGTGCTCTCATACTTTATTGAACAGCATCTCAATTAAGGAGGTGTAGTGGAAGAGAGAAGGCAGGCATGATAAGCACAGGTTCAATTCTCAAATTGGTGAAGGAGAAGCTTCTGTGCTCCCTCCTGTATCAGCCGAGAAACACAGGAGCATTCTTTATTCTTTACAAGGAAGCAGATACTAAGAATCCTTGATTGCAGTTCCCACAACTGACTGATATCTCTCCATCCAGAAACTTGTGATAATACATGTATGTATTTGTATTAATGATAAAGCAGCTCAACATCTAGTCCTTCAATGCTTCCATACATGTACACCTATACATAGTTGAACTAAGGGATGCTGCTTGTTTAAAAACAGTATATTTGCAGAAATGTTTTATCGATAATTTAACAACAGATCAAAGCGGCGGTTTTATATTCATTTAAAAAAATTACTTTTAACACACTGCTGTAAAAGTTTAGTTCTCAGGCTAAGATCTAGCTTTTAAAAATCAGTTATCTCTTCTAAATATAACTTAAAGCATAGTGCTCACAGTAAACACAGCTAGTATAGAGGCACAGATGGCCTACCAGGTGAGATACAATAGAGTGAGCAATAAACATAAGCAAGAGAAACACACACAGGTGCCTCCCCTCTTCATCACCCTTCATACACAATCAGCAAAGAGGATAGATTCAAGTATTATGTGTAGCTACGTTTTCTGCTACCTTTTCTGCTACTTTCTCGTAGTTATATAGGCCTATAGTATGGAAGCCCATTACAAGAAAAAATAAGATGAAATCTTAGCCTATAAAAAGTTTTTTAAATGATCCTGTGAGTCATTTTAATCACAAACGTTCTTGACTAAGTCTCAAAATAACGAGTTAGTATCGCGAAATAATGACTTAGTAAATCAAAAGAAGGAGAAACTTTCTCAAAAGAATGAGTTAGTATGAGTTAGGCCTACAAAGATGAGAGCTAGTTCACATATTTTTCTACAGGCCTATTGTCAACATGAGTAACTCCATCCCTGTCAGCACCTGTCCTGTCTAATCACCGCCTCACCTCCTCCGCCTCTCCCCGGTGTAAACCGCGAGCCGCCAGTCCGGTCTTCAGCTCATTGATGTCAACCCTGCCATCTTTATTCAAGTCCAGCTGCTTGAACAGCTCTGCATACTTCCTCTCTCTGTCCGTGTACAGAGACGCTCCGTTGTCTCCGGGTTCTTCGCTTCCTCCGTGGCGAGTCCGCGCGCAGAAGCCCTCCTCGTCTTCGCCCATGTGAAAGAAAGAGAGCCGCTGTTCTTTACTGGTCGACTGGTAATTTCACAGCTGAGCTCGACGCAGTCAGAACTGAGGAGTGAGAGGTTTGTCCTCGTTTCCAGAGAGACCGGACCGCTGCCTCACACCATAGCTAGCGGGAGCAGAGATGGCTCGATGGAGGAGAGCTCTTCTTCTGCTCAGGAACTTCCCTCCGGGGTGAATGGAGGGATGGATGTGGTTTAGACGAGCTCTTGTGAGATTAATCCCCGTGGCAATTACATACTCTGTCACACCGGCACGCGCAAATCCATGAACTCATTCAGATAAATTCAAGTTTCCGTCATAGCCCGCAAACGAGCCGCCGGTTTTACCGCAGTCTGTCAAACCGGTGCTTCACATCTGTGTGCACGCGAAGAGCCAGATATTAATGCTGTCAAGTTATATTGCTATTATAAAGTCAAAAAGTCCAAACCGACCTCGAGGGGAAATGATTTAAACGCATTTACCTCCACACATTAGTCCACCCACTCTCTCTGACGCCGCGCGCCCCTGCTGCATCACGTGCATGCAAGGGCGGAGGTTTGATTTGGGAAGCGGTGGGGACATCAATTTGGCAGAGAGTCCTACCTCAGAATATGCAGGAATCTTTCATCGCATTTCCTGAAATTCTACACAAAATATTCAGGGGCGCCCCTAGACATGTTAGAATATAATATCGGGCGGCCACAGAAGACAGATATCCCTGCTATTACTCTTCAATTCTGGGTTTCAGTATTTAGTTACCTAGAGACCTCTCTCAACTGTAAGTATAGATATAGTGCTATAGGTAAGTTTAAGAAAAGGACTTTATGTTTGCTGCTGTAACTTCCTCAGTAAACAGAATCCTAGTTCATTCGCAGCACTCCTTCATTTAATGATTTACTATATGCAGTTAAATTTGATGTTTGATGAAGAAATATTTAATTAATACAAGATTAAATGATCCACTATAAGAAATGCACTGACGAGTTTCTTTTGCAGTGCAAATGTCAAATTGAATAGAGGAATCCAGCTGTACAATCAGACAATTTTAACGTTTGAACACATGGAAAAGCAACAGCAAGTTAAAAGGAGCTTTACTCTATACAGCAGCTGTAAATCAATACATATTTGTTGTCTTCTTTCCCCTCCCAGATTATTACATGTACCCACAAGTTCATGTGTATGACCCAAAGCATGTCTTCTCCTCTCACTGATGGACACATATTGTCTACATATTGTATAAAATTATGAACTGTAGCGTTAACTAGAGTAACCCCAGGCTGTAGCCACACAGATGTGGCCAACAGGTATAATGCCAACATTAAAAGAACAAAAACGGCTGTTCTGAACATTTAAAAGATATGCACATTTTATAGTCCAATTCCTGCATTTTTATGAATAGAATAGTTCTATTTTTACTGTATTATTAGCATAAATATTAATGATTCAATAATGTGATTACAACATTATTGGTCTTTTTCTGCATAATAAGTACATTTACTTTTGATACTTTAAGTAGCCTACATTCTGTTGATAATAACTTATTTCTGTACTTTAAATGAAATATGATTTTGAATGTGGTATTGCTGCTTGAAAATGTTAAGTCAAGTAAGCCACAGCTGCATACATATAGAATGAATCAGAAATAAAAACAATCCAATACATACATATAGCAATAATAATCTGAAAGGAGTCATTCTGCATGAACATTTTCACCTTTGATACTTTAAAAAAAGATTCTGACATCACCTGTATTCCTATAGGCCTACTTTTACAACATTTTGCATGCAGGACTTTTACTTGTAATGGAGTTTTATTTATTCATATATCACGTAGTACAGGCGTAATAATAATACCAAAGATCTGGATACTTCCTCCACCACTGATGTTGTGTTAGTTGGCGATCCTGTAGATTAATCTGAGTAAAATTAACCACTCATAGCTTATTGGCTATAAATAGCATTAATAATGGGGATTGTGAGCTGTGACGTGCAGCAAAGGATAGTGAAGTGCCTAGTCAGCATTCACAGGATAGGACTGAGAGAGAGAGAGATTACAAAGGATGTCAGATCTATATTCATGTCACTTTAGCCAAATATTAGTATTTATATTTAAGAATCTAGTTGACATGCTTACCCAGAGACACATGTAGAATAGATTTGTTTTTTTACTCAGTTAAGGGTAGGGGCCTAATCTTACGGATTGACATTGACAATGACAATGACTGTCAGTGGGCTTTGAATGCTTTGTAGCATATTTTGCTCTCTTTCAGTGTTCTTTTTTCATTATTTAATGTGATGTGCAGTACTGTGAAAACAATCAATTGGGATGCAAATTTTGTCTTGCAAAAATCATAAAACTAAATGTTTTTACTAGAAAAAAGGAACCGCCGACTCTTTAGAGTGTCTTTTAGTACAACCAAACGCTGAACAACACTGGTAGCTGTCATGGTCCTGGCTTTTAGTTTGTCTGTTTGCTGTTTTACTTTGTAAAGAACACTCACCTTGTGTCATGTCTCCTTTCACTTCCTGTCTTCCTTTACTTCCTTGGCTCCTCTTTTTAACCGCACCGTGACAGTAGCGACTTGTTAATCACAAAGTAGCCCTGTAGCCAAAGCATACACTGCTTGTAAGTAGTACTGTACTGTACTCTACTCTACTGTACTGTACTGTAAATATGATTTACTTCAGACTTTCTTTGTAAAATTTGAATTTAGTTTGGACATATAAAGCACAGTATCAACAAATGATAGGACCTTGAGCTTGTGGGTCCTGCTTTGTTACCTAATCATGTGGCCTTTTCATGAAGAGTGTCCCTGTGTCAAAATCTTTTAAATTCTGGTATTTCTTTTTTCTGCTTAGTGTACAGTTTACATATGTAACACATTCATAAATCAATGCAGTTAATCAAATAACAATATGGTAAATTGGGAAAATTATGTAAGTTTATCATAGAAAAACGGCACACACTGCAAGGAAAGTGAGAAGTTCAGGGTTTAATGGGGCCCCAGCAACTCCTGTCCCACGTAACTGTGTTGAGATGTCCAACTGTGCCGAGGAGAGACGTGGAGATGGAAGGCAGAGTGATAGTTGAGCAGTTTCATCTCATAGCAGTGACGGAAGCTTTGGAGAAGGATGTAGGGAAATGGAAGTTTGCTAAGTATCTGAATAATAGGCATATACTTGAAATAAGTAAAGAACAGCAAGATGCTCTGCTCAAAATATAAGCCTTGGATGGCGAGAAAGTAAAACCTCACACACTTTTCTCATAATTTCTGGAAGTCCATTATCTGTAACAATGGATGATGTTAAAGCAGAACTGAAACAAGGCAAAGTACTAGATGCTACAATATTTCTACTTAAAAAATTACAGTTCATTTAGCTGAAATAAGTAACACAATTTTTATTATATTACATTACAGTTCATTAAAAAATGGAGAAAGAACTGAAACACTGTCAGTAGTCATCGAGTTTGAGCACAAACCAAGGAAGGATATGCTTTCAAAGTCTTTCTTTCTTTGAGTTTAATTAATGATCTACTATAAAGATACAAAATAACAGTACTTGGTAAAAGTAACCACATTTCTTTGGTTTCATTTATTACCCAACAGAAACTTTAATTTGACATTGTAATTGGGTCAAATTAACCACATATTGGTATGGCTGAATAACCCAATGGAAATAATATAAATAACACTAAAACTGGGTCAGAATAACCCAGTGTATGGGTGTGATTGGTTACCCAGTGGTTTTTATACCCATGGATACTGCGTAAACTTTACCCAGTATTGGGTAAATCGGGTGTAGAGATTTTAATGCAGACAGTAGCTTATTGGTAAGCATCTGCACTGATAATAATGCAAGAGTAATCTATGGATAGTTTGTCTAACAACGGTAGTGGAAGAAGATTAGATAAAAACAAGAACAAGATGGCATGTATAGATTCAACATTGGTCTTCTAAAATGTTGGCTTACGTGAATGGAATGTCTGTGGAGGCACTGGGAGTGACTGGGATTATATGCACTACAAACACTCATACATTTACTAAAGAAGGTTTTCCTATATAGGGTATATGTTGCTTTCAAAGGGCTCAAAAGTTTAGAGAACATTGTAGGAAATCGGTCAGTACCACTGAAATGAAAAGTAGGGTGGATGGTACCATGGTGGAATGACGAATATATTAAATCATAAAAAGAAAGAAAGAAATTGTGTCTGACTATAAAAGAAAGAGAGCCATAATTCGTAAAAACATTTGTGTTTTTTTTCCATATAAAGAGAGAGAGAGATGTTGGAAATGTGTGGAATATGATGCAAAAGATGGCTGGTAGTCAGGGAGCCAAATAAATACCAGTGTTGGTAGATGGAGATAATCTAGCAATTCTGTGGAGAAGGTCAATCTCTTTGGTAGAGTGTCCACAGTGGTAATCACCTTTCTGATACTCATAAAAAAAAAATTAAAAAAAAGGTTAAGAGGAAGTCCTAAAAGAGAATTACTGTGTATGAAAGGAAGGAAGAAAACACCACAACACTATTGAATTTGTGAAATTAATAACGCACTGGTTAGAACTGGATACACTGCACTAGGACCTGTGCTATACAATGTTTAGGTAGTTACCAGAGGACACACTGGAAATTGTTTTTAATAACATGATGGACAGATTGCCAGTAAAGTGGAAGAGTGCAGTGATCTTACCATTCGCTAAACCAGTGAAAGATCCAACTAATGCAGAAAATGATACACCAATAGCATTAACTTTCCATGTATGCAAATGGATGGAAAAGATGATTTTCAATAGGTCTTAGAGGAAAGAAGATTGTTTAATGATTACTGGGGTGTTTTTCAGAAAGAGAGATCCACAGCTGATGCTCGAGTTAAGGAAAGCAATTCAATTAAAAGGTATGACTATAGTTTTGCTTGATATTGAAAAGGCATATAACTTAATGTTTTTATGATTAAAATAAATTAACTTGGTATTGGTGATTGGGTGATGGCTTTTTTATCAAATTGAAAATTTCAAGTGAAATTGGGATCAGAAAGGTCGGATAGCTTTGAAATGATCAACGAAATTCCACAATTAGGATTAATGATTTCTTTAAAAGAAAAGGTATACAATCTTCATTCCCCCATTGATACTTCGAGAAGAAAAAGAAGAGAATGGTCAGAGGGAAATACACTGTCCAAGAATACATAAAGAACAACTAATATAGTTATATAAATATTTTTACAGAAGCCAATGATCACGTAGGGATACGCATATAGGGTACTGTTCATACGTACCTGCTATTTGATACAGGGATTATGAAAATAATACCCAATAAACTATCTGTATATGCAGCAAGTTTAACAACTATCCTCAGTCTTCAGTGGGTAGAGGAGGATAAGACAAACAAAGCAGGAATTAGTTCTGATTCTGCTGCTGCAGAGAGGATGTCTCAAGTTTTAAACAGTGCATTAGGTGCATTAGATGTGGGGAGGATCATGAGTATGAGCAAAGTGGGAAAGGGAAGCAACCAAAGTGTTGTAATTGCGGAGGCAACCACAGTGTGGCATATGGAGGATGCAAAGTAATGACGGGAGGTACACATTCAACAAGTCAGAGTGCAAAACAAGACCACATATACAGAAGATGTACTATGCAGCAGTACTATGTCGGCGTGGAGGACAAAACAAAAACACGAGTCGTTTGCTAATCTCTGCCGCCCGGACCCAATCCTACAAACAAACGTTATCAAAACATAACATTACACGGAGCGTACAGCCCCCAGTGTCACAGGAAACACACAGATATATAAGCTCCACGTGAAGATAATAAATGGCAGAGATATTTAGACCGACTCGCAGAGTTTCAGCAGTCTAATGAACAGACAGACTGACTGACTGACATTATACAGGAGTAAAAAATAAACAGTAAATATATAAACACTAGAAGAGGTATATATAGCTGTATAATACAATACACAACATAAAGAAAACATTAGAATACTCTAAAACTTAGAATACAATAAATATGACAAACTACTACAACTAAGATATAAACAGGTTAACATACTATAGTTTTTTTTTTTTTTTTTTTTTTTTATAACTGATGGTTTTGATGAATGATTAATTTAGATTGTATGGATCCAGTAGTAGAGGAAGAATACTGCCCCCTATTTCTTTGTAGCGGGTAGCTCTGAACTACACATCTCTGGTTCACACTTCCAGCAAAGTAGGTGGCGGTAATGCGCCTAAAACGCTAGGTTGCCACCCGGCATTAAACAAAAAGGAGAAGAAGAAGACGAAGAAGACGAAGAAGTAGAAGTAGACCCGGCCCACTCGGCGTGCACAACTACAACAACATCTTTATGATATATCCCAACCTAACAACAACGGCCCCGAAGTCAGAAAAAAATAAGATGCCTTTGCCAGTGCAAGTGTTTAACTTTCAGGTAAGTTTTAACCATCGCTGTTTTAGTCATTTCCAACCAGTCAATATTGCTGGAAACCCAACATGATGTATTTTCATTGCCAGTGGTGGAACCTTAGCTAGCAGTTAGCAGTTAGCTAGCTAAGGTAAGCTACGGTTCAGGTTATGGTTAGGTTAAGATCACCAGCATCATTTGTTCGTTATGTTCGATTATATGCATGCATTATGTACGAAGCAATATCTTGTTTTATTAAAAGATACACTTTAAGAATGAATGTTAAGATTTCAAATTGGTTGCCATGTATTGCTAACGTTGCATCTTAACATAAACCTAATGTAGAAAAAAGAAAAGCGCAAGAAAAATAAATAATGTTAACGTTAATTACTGCTTTGTGTCGAATTGAAGAATGACCCTCACATTTTTATAAAACGTTAAAAGCATGTTTTCCAGTAAACCACTTGCAAATGAGAGATTTATTTAATCGAGTTTGGAACTGCAGGACCTACTGGAAGGCCTTCATTGACTTATTACATAGTGACGAATGCATCATTGTTGTAACGCTCAGTATACTAGCAAAACATCAAATGACGCAACTAGTAGTTAGTACAGCTGTTACTGATGTACACACGTCTTAGGTTCGTCACCAAAGCAAAACATGACATAGACTGAAGAACAGTTTGTGTTTATCATTGTAGCCTGTAGCTAACGTAAGCTACCATTGACAAGCCAACGTCCTGTTCATAGCAGTTTGTCACAGTAGCTCGAAGCTAGCATTACCAGGGATAAAGCCTAATGAATCTTTATAGCTCTCTTACTATTTGTGACGACTAAAACTTTGTGGGGGAACACATCTCTGGCTTGAATAGTTAATAATCTTAGTCTCATGGATGTGCAATAAAAGTCCTGCACATAATTATTAAATCTGTAATGCTATTGTTTAGAAGTGCTGCACCAAATGTAGATATATATGATATGCAATAAGATATGCAATATGTTACAGTAACATAACTAATAAATGTGCTAAAAGCATAGATGTATCATGTTTTTGCTGACTAGAAATCATAATGTACCATTTTGGTTTTATTTAGGCCCCATGTCACTGGGATCATGTATTTTAAAATCATGTTATGTACATTTCATATGAGTTGCAATGTGATGGGATATTAATAAAATTACTTAAAAAAATAAAAAAAAACTTTTATTACATTATGACTTTGTATCGGGTGGAAATGTTATCATAGTTATGATCATGTATTACTGGTCTACATAGCCACATTTTGCAGTTATTCTCCTCTTCTTAGCATAGTAACATAGTTCAGCGGCTAAACAGTAAAAACGGTCAAACTGAATGAAACGCTTTCTGAAGTACCAGATATGTCTGAAGCTTTGGACTTCAGTTACGTGGTGTTCTTCTTTTGACACAAGCGGCAACAAAATATATTGAAACGATGCACTTCACAGGAGTGAAAAAATCTTCAGAGCTGTATCATCTGCACATCTCTAATAAGCCTTACACATGTGGCTTTACACATAGTATTAAAACATACAATACATACCAATGCATACTTAAGAGTTAGTTTGATTCTAATAAATTAACACTAAATCTGGATAAAAGCTACATTCATAATCTTTGGGAAACTTTTAACTAACTCAAACAAGAACAAGAATCTTATGATAAATGAAGTAGAAATTGAAAAAAATATCTCAAACTACATTTCTTGAAGTAATAATGGAAAATAAATTATGATGGAAAACTACATATTTATTAGTATGAAGTCAAACTTTTTTTATGCACATTATACTGTTCCTTTGTACTCTCATATATAACTTATTGTGTGGGGAAATGAATACAAACCAATCACAACATTCCAATATTCACCCCACAGCTGTAAGAATTGTAAATAAAACCACTTATAGAGAACCAACAAACTCACTCCTTATGAAATGAAAGGAAATAACAACATTTAAAGATTTGGTTGAAAAATTAATCATTGCCTAACAGTATCCAAAAGTTGTTTCAATGAGAGAGAGAGAGATGATCTGAGAGGAATATGTATGTTCAAGAAACAATTTGTAAGGACTTATGCAAAATGTCATTGTATTACAGTCAAATGTGTTACCTGATGGAACAACTGCAGTGAGGAAATAAAAACATTTACAACATTTATTAAGTTTAAACAAATGTTTAAAAACAATATATTGAATGGATATGGAAATTATATCATTATATTATTATATTATTATATGCAAATGATAACCTAGCAATTGTTGTATCTGTGGTGAAGAATCCAGTATGGTCCTTTGGCTTTGC
The DNA here is from genome assembly GCA_943593645.1 of Bovichtus variegatus. Taxonomy (NCBI): domain Eukaryota; kingdom Metazoa; phylum Chordata; class Actinopteri; order Perciformes; family Bovichtidae; genus Bovichtus; species Bovichtus variegatus. The sequence continues at coordinate 14,407,317 of CALSCE010010635.1, read as the reverse complement.
TTGTTGCCAACCATACATCCTGTTAAGAATAAGTCTGAAGACCTGTTGTTAAAAACTGTTGTCCACTGTTAAAATCAGCATATATATTCTATATCCATTGTGCAGAACAACTTTTCCAATACAACCAATTCTCAAACCACCATTCAACAATGTATTGACAGTTACCATTATCAAACCAGCTCTTGAAGTTGTTTTATAATCGTACTTAAGTCGGGGCATTCATTCTCACTTAAGATATGAACCATTTTTATTACAGTTCTAGTATTATTATTGATGATATTCGTCTATAATGTAGATCATGTCTTGCATTGTGATTTCTGCTAACCTCTGTTCCTGGCGTGTTTCTCTCAGGGGTCTGTGGAGCCCATGCAGATAGATGCAGACCCCCAGGAGGACCAGCAGAATGCTCCGGACACCAATTACATAGTGGAGAACCCAACACTGGTACTGACCTGACAGACTTTCATATAAACACACTTGGGGTTGGGTACCATTCACATTTGAACCGATACCTGGAATTCAATACTGGTAACTTGTCGGTACTTTAATCTCTCTATAATAACGTAAAAAATAATGTAATTTCAGTTTATCCAACCTTTTCAATTCCAACAAAAAATTTTAAGAACATTTTGCGCGCCACACAAAATACTATCAGGGCATAGTGTGACTTGGAGGAAGTACTGTAAACGTGTTGCCCTGGCCAGTGAGCATTGCCTGCGTCCAGTTCTGAAAAGTGTAACCACACTTGCGACTGCTTTCTGCGCTTTTCTTTTCAGCTGCATCATTGTACGCAGAGCTATGTATGACATACCGCAGACTGTAAACCTATACATACAGTGTTCTCTCAAAATAATCCTCCTATGCTGCTGTCCAGTTCAGCTGACAGCCTGTCAGCAGCAGGAGAGACGCTCCATGGTGCGCTAGGATTTTACACTTGGATTATGACCAGGGCACAGACTTTTTATTCCCGGGACTGTGTGTAAATCTAATGATTTCACATCACAGATGATGAGCAATCCAAGAAACTATGATTGGTGATACTTCAAAGAGGGTTTTAGTCCTTGGTGGGGTCTGCGTTCCATACAGGGCTTTCCTGTTATGTAAAGGACATAACACATTGAAGTAATTTCATATAACTTCCACATTGACGTATGACATAAAGTCCATCATAGAGCTACTTTTTGTACTTTTGCCATGTTGCAGACTAGAGGTGCAATGAATTATGGTCATTTTGTTTCTTTAATTGTCAATGCATGGCGCTATTTAATGTTTCTGTTTTTATAAAACAAGTTTATTAGACACCTGGACCAAATATGACCAAATGCAGGAAAAAATACTGTGACATTGCTTCAATCTAACAGACTATCAAATTCTAATGCCACCTAAACATTTCAGAGGAGCAGCTTTGACATTGTTTTAATGCGATCTTTTGCCTGTCCCTCCCTGTGTGTAGGACCTGGAGCAGTATGCGACCAGCTACAGTGGATTAATGCGCATTGAGAGGCTTCAGTTCATCGCTGAGCATTGCCCTCAGCTCAGAGTGGAAGCCCTGAAGATGGCCCTCACCTTTGTCCAGAGGACCTTCAATGTCGACACTTATGAAGAGATCCACCGCAAACTCACAGAGGCCACACGGTACTATAGTCATTGATCCCATGGCATAAGAACCCTGCTATATGAAAGTGTCTCTTTTGGAAGAGTGCAACCCTATTTGAAAACGGATCATGTGAAGAAGCTTAACAGTGTACTCCTGCCAAAGAGGTTGCCAGAATTAGTACTTTTGGTATTTTAAGTACATTTTGATGGTAATGCTTTTCTATTTTACCTAAGTAAAACATATCTGAGTACTTCGTCTGCCACGGTGAGAATTACAACCTGTAATAAAGGTTGTCTGAGCTTGGGTGGGTCTGCACAACTCCTGATCATTAAACGCTGGCGCTGCATAGGACACGATTTAAACAGTATAAACACCGTTCAGGATATAGAAAGGTTTCCTCAATAAGAACATTTGAAACCTCTATGCAGTTGATTGACAACATACTCAAACAGTGTCAACAGTGTACTGCACCACAATATGATGGCACATACTTTACCTTTTCACTCTTGTGAATAATTCTGTCAACATCTAATGTGAATTGTTTTCTGTGTGTTGTTCATTTTGTTTCACCTGTAGGGAAGTGCAGGGTGTGCCGGACACAGTACCTGAAGGTGGGGTTGTCCCCCCTCCCCTGGACTCTGCCTGGGCTGAGTCCACCAGGAAAAAGGCTCTGCTCAAACTGGAGAAACTGGATACTGATCTCAAGAACTACAAGGGAAACTCCATTAAAGAGAGCATCAGGTACAATGGCACACGGCATGATTGAACTACTGTATTAATAGCATCAATATTCTTACACAAAACCCAGAGAAGTTTGTTTTTAAAAGTCTATTAAAGAGACCAGCAAAGACAATGGTTTGTAACAAGAAGGTTCATGGTGATTAGTCTTGCCAGCTTGGTCATCAGTAAAAGCTTGGACAGCCCCTACATCTCCCACCTCTTTATCTGCCTCTCACCTGCCCTCTGTCCTGTCCCACAGGAGGGGCCACGATGACCTGGGGGATCATTACCTGGACTGTGGCGACCTCAGTAACGCCCTAAAGTGCTACTCCCGAGCCAGAGACTACTGCACCAGTGCAAAGCATGTCATTAACATGTGTCTGAATGTCATCAAGGTACACGCACACATGTCATATGGCAGTAACCATTGTAACAGCTAGTGTTTGGAGTTATGGATGCTTGCTATGCTTCACTGGTTTAATTTCTATATAAATATATTCCGTACACTTGTCTGTATGTACTGCCTTTTTGTGGATTTCATAACTTAGGAGCATTAAGCACCTTAATAAACAGTACTTTATTAACAATTCAACTTCAGCATATATTTTCTTCTGTGCCCACAGGTTAGTGTTTACCTCCAGAACTGGTCTCATGTACTGAGCTACGTCAACAAAGCAGAATCCACGCCAGAGATAGCAGAGGTGAGCCCCCCCTCCTCACACTGCAGAGGTCAGAGTTCTCACTTTCAGCTCATCCTCCTGTGTCGCGACTGTAGCAAATGTGAACCCTTTTAACGACTAAATTAATTACTTTTGTCCTTCACTTTGATGAAAAATGCCTTCAGCTGATGCTGTTTCTGTTTCTTTTCATTTAGCAAAGAGGAGAACGAGATAGCCAAAATCAAGCAGTCCTCACCAAATTAAAGTGTGCTGCAGGTAAGACAGCATTATGGTCTGTTGTGATGATGTCACTCTGTACAACCTGAAGTTGAGTTTGGAAGATCAGCTTCGAAGTAGCTGTTTAGTAACCAGTACAGATAAATATAAACTGATTTATTATACTGTTGTTGTTATATGAAGAAAAAAAATTCTGAGAAGTAACAGTTGCCGCAATTGAAAACTATAGAGATGAATTATCTCTCATTCTTAGAGGTTATAGTAGTTATCTTACCTTGTTTGTTGGTGTTTTTAGGACTGGCAGAGTTGGCCTCTCGAAAATATAAACCAGCTGCCAAGTGCTTCCTGCAGGCTTCTTTTGACCACTGTGACTGTCCAGAGGTGAGTGCTGTTAGCCATTGGTGCCAAAATGCTCCAACTTGATCCTTTTAAAGGATAGGATCGACAACATCCATCGTTTTGTGCAAAAACACATTACAAAGTTCAACTGAAGCTAATATGATGCTTCAGCAGTCTCTGTAAACCAAATCAAGTGGATCTCCCAAACTCACTGTTTATGTTACTATTCCTGCAGTACTATGAATGCAGACTAGCCAATCATAGCGTAGTATCAGCCAGCTTTGACCCGGTCCAATAACTATACGGTTCTGCTCCAGAGACTCCTGCAGTTGTTTCAGATTTCTTTCCATTTTCAAACTCGTCGTGGTTTACCGTTGTGTGTTAGTGATACTCGTTACCCAGAGAGGTTGGAAGGAGAGAAGTGGAAACCACGGCAACAGTGGGGGGAACCTGGGAGGAACCGGAGGGTTGATGTTACGTTTCTACGCCGCCAATTTGGAATACATTATCAGCTGTAACTGTTGTATGAGCGCAGTGCAGCGGTAGAGATAAGCTAGCTCCACACACACACACACACACACACACACACACACACACACACACACAGACACACACACACACAGCAGGAACCGCTATGTAAACAAAGCACAGAGAAGCTGGAATTGCAGCACACAGAGGGAGAGCGACATGTCTCCACTATATCTTCACATAGTTGCTTGCTGCTATATTAATGCTATGAATGTCGAATTGATAACTTGAATGATTGTAACGGTGGATAAAGATCTACTCTGCTTTACAGGAACAGTGTTGCTCCTTAATTTGATTTGAAGGTTCACTTTTACACTGTGATCTGTAGACTTCAGCTTCAATCTTTTTTATTTAATCTGTTTTTGCTATGACTCAGTTTGACATCCTGGATATTTCCTTCAAGCACATATTGTAGACCCTTCTGTCTGCTTTTAGATAATATTTCTTCAGGGAGGACAGTTAGTGACTGCAGGCTCCTTTCCAGCTCCGACAGCTTCACGGGGTAGCAGCGGGGGCAGGACATAGCGGCGGGTCAATTGTGTATTAAATATTCCTGTTTGATTTTTCTAACTCAGACTGCTGCCTCACACTATCTTCGACTGAAGTTCGAAATCACTATTACACTATTACCAAAAACCTGAATATTATGCGTGTTCCCTGCAGCTGCTGTCACCCAGTAATGTAGCTGTGTATGGGGGCATGTGTGCTTTGGCCACATTTGACAGACAGGAGCTCCAACGCAACGTCATCTCCAGCAGGTAGGAGTAGTTTAATTAACTTAATAATATCTCGGTACATTTAATAAATAGATATCTTTGGTAATAATCGTTTGTCTGCCCTCAGCTCCTTTAAGTTATTTCTAGAGTTGGAACCTCAGATCCGTGACATCATCTTCAAGTTCTATGAGTCTAAGTATGCGTCTTGTCTCAAGCTACTGGATGAAATGAAGGTAAGCAGAAAACCTAAGCTCAGGCTACACACGGTAATAGTAGTTATGATAGAATAACTGTGATCATTTTGAGTTTGTTTTGGGATAAGTGACTGTGGTGTTTCATGCAGGATAACCTCCTGTTGGACATGTACCTGGCCCCGCATGTCAAGACACTGTACAGCCAGATCAGGAACAGAGCCCTCATTCAGGTGACATGTGCACACATTTCCATCCACCTGTTTACATTTTTATTTAAACATTTATTTTTTATTTATTTGAGACAAATAAACTTGAAATATTGCAAAATAAGTTTTACACTTTGCTGTGGTAGAAAAGTTGGGATATGGGTATAAACCAAAACATCAGATCTGCGTGAAGCGATGAGGATACTGTAACCTTCCTCAAATTCATACACCAAACAGAAACATTTCCATCATGTTCCACATAGTTTTCTATCGTTTGTGCTTTCACTTTAATTATGTCATGTCATTGTGCCCTTTGCTCTTTGTTGGTTTTATGGCTCCTGGCTGGAGAATTAGCTCCACTAAAAATGTGTCGAAATTCGTAAAAGATTTGTGCTAAATTTAGATACTCTATTACTTCGATCACATTAGAACATGTAATAATAATACTATCTTTATTTATGTTGCACTTCAAAACAAAGTAGGGATGGCTTGATACCACCTTTTCATGTCTGATATAGCAACAGAACTTTCAGCAGCATTTTTGATTAGTCAACCCCATTCAAAATGCAATTTAAAGTGCAACTTTGTGCAAAAGTTTTATTCTGAGTATTTAGAATAACAAAGGAATTATAATGACAATGTAAAATACTGGATATAACTCAACACAAAGTAGCTTATATCTCAATGACAGCAGTTGACAGTTTAGGCTAAAGGATCGTATCAGATTATACTTTTTTCTTTTTTTCTCTGATATCTTCGGAAGCCCTGAGAGGCAAGGTGGGGAAAACAATTTTGGTGTGGCAATGCTGGCCATAACCTAAATTGATTTTGTACATACCAGATTGAAAAACTATAGCCTGAACTAAATGAACACTTTGAAACGCACAGGATCACCGGCTGTCCCAGACGACATTACTGTCTTTAAGAGATTGTAGAGTTTTAAAGCAAGAGTGATGATAATGTTATCATATTAAACTATAAAACCTAGGGAATCCATTGGTACCAACCATATCATGCTTGCCCCTTTACAGTTATGCTAATCCCATGCAATTTGGAGCATAAATCAGTTTTTTAAATGTGTGTTATTTTCGTTTATTCTAGAAATGGTGTATTTAAATATTTCTGGATGCTGAGGTCCCTAAACAGTCTTGGAATTGCATTAATTGTGTATGACTGCAAAGCTGAGACTTGTGGATCCAATGAGCCAAATTGTATTCATGTGTGATGATGCTAGTCCCCATTGATTGTAGTGAGACACTTATTTAAAAATGAGCTGTTGTGACCTCTCGGATAATCACAGCCTCATGACACTTTACAAACACAAACTGCAGACGGAGGGCTTTCAGAGGAAGTATGGCTTCCCTGGGTATATTGATATTAAGGGGGTTCCTGAGCAATTCCAGAATGGTTTCAAGTGGAGAAGAGTTTTTACTGTTAGTTCAGTGACTGCCTGGAGCTGTCCAGGGTGCTGAAACACTTTGCTACATTGCAAGAGGGTGTATGTTCTGGAAAATGCTCAGAAACCACCCTTATTGCCAATATAACTAGGAAAGCCATAGGTTTTCTATTTTTAATATAATATTAGTATCTTCACTCTAGCTTTAGGAAGCTATAGCGGGCTCAGTTTTAAAGACGGTAATGCAGGACCACATGCATTCCCGCAGGTCTCAGAGTGCTAATTTAGTCCAGGCTAAAGGTTTACAATAAACTTAGGTTTTGGCCAACATTGCACCACATGGCAAGCAAATAACACATAAAGCATAACATAGCAAAACATAAAAAATGCAGCAATAAAAGTACTAATAAAAGTACTAAACAAACCACTTAAGCGGAATAAAAGCTAGAGTCAGATGAAATCAGCAAAGGCATTGCGATGGAACATCAGGGAAGTATTTTTTAAGCTTGGATATAAAAGAAGCCACTGACTAGGCCTCCCGTATTTCCTCGGACAGGGTGTTCCAGAGCCTCTGGGCTCCTGTTTCTAAAGCTATGTCCCCCTTAGTCTTCAGCCGAACTAAATGAGTTAGTATGTTCTTTGACTGAGATTCTAAAAAGGATGTTTTGATGAACCAGTAACTACAGTCTAATAGTAGCCTGACAGACATGTGACGGTTGTGTGTGTATGTGTGTTCAGTATTTCAGCCCCTACGTGTCAGCAGACATGACTAAGATGGCTCAGGCATTCAACACCACAGTAGCAGCTCTGGAAGACGAGCTCACCCAGCTCATACTGGAGGGGCTTATCAACGCACGGATCGACTCCCATAGCAAGGTGAAACGCACACAAAAACATTTTGAAATGGCTCATTTTTCATATAGAACATTACAAACTGGTACTTTGACATGTTGATAGATTCTGTATGCGAGGGATGTGGACCAGAGGAGCACCACTTTTGAGAAGTCGCTCCACATGGGCAAGGAGTTCCAGAGACGAGCCAAAGCTATGATCCTCCGAGCGGCTGTGCTCCGCAACCAGATCCACGTCAAGGTAGAAAACATTTTTTTACTCGTCATCACAGCTTATACTGAATGTATTCATTTTTAGCAGGAGTCAAATATTTAAACTAAAACAACCCTGCCAAAGTACTGAATGAACTCTCATGTTAAGATTAAGATAAGCATTGTTCCAAATACAGCAGTATACTTTTACTATTACTTACTATTAGTGGTAACATAATGCACACGCAGGGGACTGTCGGTCCTTGATAGTCTTAAACTATGTAAATGAAAAAGAATACACTTGCATGTATGAAGCATTACTTTGAACAGTCACACGTGACTACACTACACAGGCTCACTACATTAAAATTGATATATTATTGTAATTACCATTTATAAAAAAAATTTTAAAAAAATTGCGACCATTACGAAGAAGAAATGCAGCATATACACTGTAGTAGGGTTGGGCTGTTAGTTAGGCAGTTAAGCAGCAAAAACTTGTACTAACCTTGAGTTTGCTAACGTAAGCTAGCTATGCTATCAAACTAATGTTAACGTTAACACAACAACAGGGAAGAAAATGCAAAAAGCTTAATGTAATTATTTCAGTTTGCTAACAACATTATCATAGCAAGCTAACATTAGTTAGCAACAACTCATAAGGTTAGTACGTTTCAAGTTATTTGCTGCTTAACTTTATGTTTCCTAAACAAGTTGGTTATATTGAAATATTAAGGTGCTATTGGTGGAGGTGGTTTTTTCAAACTAATGAACGCATGCTATCATACCCTGACGGTCATCTCTGGCATAGGAGGCGGGTCTAAGCCTGGAGCTCTGCAGCCAGACCCGCCTCATAGTGCTGCCAGGTTATAGAAATGTTATGGTAGTTTTTTGATTTTGTGGTAGTTTGTTTTCAAGCTTCTCCTCAAATTCCTCCTCACAAAGCTTCAAAAGGTTACTCCTGTAATTTAGTGCTGCACTTCCATAAAGTTGGGAGACTCATTAGAGACGGATAAAGAAAAAGACAGACGCGGAGAGATACTGACTTTTATTTGTATTTATTATTTTAAATTGAAATTTTAACACAACACTGACATTAAACGGTGTGTAACAGTTCCTCACTCGTGTTGTCCCCTGCTCAGTCTCCACCCAGAGAAGGAAGCCAGGGTGAACTGACACCAGCCAACAGCCAGACCAGGATGAGCACCAACATGTGAGGAGAATGTCCTCTTCAAAGTTTCCATGCTGACTCTGCTGACCACATACTGGAGGGGAAGGCTTACCCAAACATTCATCAACACCAACCCCCAGCCCCACCAACCCCCAGCCCCACCCCTATTCCTGTTTCTCTGCTAAAGACACAATATAAAGACTTAAATGTTCTGAAAATATCTCTGTTTTACCCATCAGGTGATATGGGAAAAATCATTTGGTAGTCTGATGATCTGGAGATTTGGACAAGAAGAAATGTGTTTTGACAAAAGCTCAGCACTTAAGTTTTGCGTTACTGGTAGGAGATGCACTTTGATCTGCTTACACATGATGGAGGCCTCATTAACAGAAACAAAGTTTTAAAATAAAAACACTTCCCAAATCATACACTCACTGGTTGTTTTTCTGCATTAGCTCTGTTGACAACCAACAGCTGGAACTTACTGAGTCAAGACAAACAAGTCAAGTCAAACTTTATTTGTATAGCACATTCAAAAGGTTGACCAACGTTTTAAAAATGCACAGAATACAAATCGATACAAAGCAAACGGAAGAAAACAATAAACACAATAATTGCCACACAACAGAAGATGAAGTCAAGCTCCACTCAATTAAATGGCAACAAGAAGAGGTGGGTCTTCAGCAGCGACCTGTACAGTTTTTTATTTTAATAGGTAAACTGTCCCACAGATTAGGGCCAGACATTGCAAATGCTTGGTTGCCACTGTTTTTGTGTCTAGTTCTGGGAACATCCAGGAGCCTCTGATTGGTTGACCTCAGTGCCCTTTCATTGTCCCTCACCGTCCTGGTCATCTGACACGGTCTCAAATCTTTTTTTTTTTTATATAATATTAGGGCTTCCAGGTCTTGTCAAAGGATTTATTGGGGTATGTTAATGAAAATCTTATCTTTTTAAGTTTGATGTAATTTAGGATCTCATTGAGCCAACTTTTATGACAGGTGGGAGACACTTCTATTTAAGAAGAGTTGTGAAGGTCAGGATATGGTGTTTTATCAAAGGAAGGTTGTGTGCTGCAAATTGTGGGACCCCAAATGAGTGCAGCCTATGCATATTGTTATCGCTACACACGAATAAATGCTCCACCTCCACAGCCGTCTGGAAACGGCAGCTGTGCTGGACTGTTCAAGGATGAACAAAGTCATAAAATGTTTAATGTGCTTCAATTTTAGTACATTTTTGTGTAACACTGACATGCATCACACTAGTTGTGTGATTACATTCCAAATGTGTCACCTGCCTCAGAAACTGATGGTGTCAATTCACATATACGTAGCTGGAGAAGACCAAGTATTTCAAGTTTACATTTATCAACAAGGGGGCGAAAGTTACCACTGAACTGTAGTGCAGAGTTCAACCAGGTGACCGCTGAGGGGAAAAGCTTTTCCTGAACCTGCTGGTCCTGACATGGAGATTCCTGTAGCGTCTCCCAGAGGGCAGGAGAGCAAACAGGCTGTGGCTGGGGTGGGAGGTGTCCCTGACGATGCTGCGCGCCCTCCACATACACTGCTTGTGCTGGACAGCCTCGATAGAAGGGAGAGGAGTACCGGTGATGCGTTGGGCAGTTTTCACCACCCTCTGCAGTGATTTTCGATCTGCAACTGAACAGTTGCCATACCAGACTGATAGAGTAGACAGATGGGCTTTCCTCAGTCTCCTCAGGAAGAAGAGATGCTGGTGAGCCTTCTTAATCAGGGTCGAGGTGTTGAGGGCCCAGGTGAGGTCCTCAGAGATATGGACACCCAGAAACTTGAAGGTGGTGACACCCTCAACCTCTGTCCCGTTTATGTTGATGGGGGTGTGTGTGCCGCCTTTGGTTTTTATGAAGTCCACAATACACTCCTTGGTCTTCTTGATGTTGAGGTCTAGGTTGTTGTGGCTGCACCATGCCACCAGGTGCTGGACCTCTTCCATGTAGGCCGTCTCATCGTTGTTACTGATGTGACCAACCACCGTTGTCGTCCGCAAACTTAATGATTGAATTGGATCCATGTACAGGAGTGCAGTCGTGGGTGAAGAGGGAGTAAAGGAGAGGACTCAGCACACAGCCCTGTACGACACCGGTGTCCAGGATGAATGTTGAGGAGGTGAGGTTGTCTAACCTGACACACTGGGGTCTGTCGGTTAGGAAGTCCAGTATCCAGTTGCAGAGGGAGGGGTTGATGCTAAGATCACCGAGTTTGGTAATCAGTTTGGAGGGCATGATGGTGTTGAATGCTGAGCTGAAGTCGATGAACAGCATTCTCACATAGGTGTTGTTGTTATCCAGGTGGGAGAGTGCAGAGTAAAGCACTGTGGAGATGGTGTCCTCCGCACTCCTGTTCTGGCGGTAGGCGAATTGCAGTGGATCCAATGTGGGTGCTTTGAGATGAGCCAGTACCAACAGGGAACAGGGTGCAACAGGGCGGAGGTCGTTTAGGCTCGTTGCAGAGGAATGTTTCGGCACAGGCACAATGGATGTGGTTTTGAGGCATGTGGGGACAGCTCCTATAGAATAATACATCACTGGATTATAAATATTGATGCAATAATGTGTTCATCACTTTAATGTTCATCAAACACTAAAGGACCTTTTTTATTTTACTCTATATACTGCTGGATAGCTTGTGATTTTCACCAAGGGATCAATAAAGTTTTATTAACCTGAAGAAGCCATTGGTGAGAACATAAACAACAGGAGATTCGTAGAGTAACTTAATCCAACACCGGCACGCCTGCACAAGCATGAGACGATTGATGTGGTGGTTTAAACAGGAAGGTTTAAGAAGAAATGCATGTGTTTGGGAAATGATCATACGACTGTATAAATGACACTTAGATTAGACTGCACAAGTTTTGTGAGAGTTTGTAAATGATGTTTTGATATAGTTTTGCAGTTGTTAAACACAGCCCCCATTTACTTCAATTCATCAAGACTTTTCTCCGTATCTTGATTCTTCGTTCACTGTGGTGGCATACGGGAAAAACAAAGGTTTTAAGAATTCAAAGTAACACAGGTTGAGTAATTGATATACAAATGGTCATTTTGAGGAGTGAAGTATTCCTTTAAGGTTTACGCTTGGTTGTGTTTGTGGAATAAAATCCTGTTAAATCCCACTGCTGTGTCAAAGCTGCAGTGCTCCACATCTGCACCCGTGGTAGTAGAAATCCCCCACATGTCACTAGAGGTTTAACTTAAACCTGCTGCAAACTGGGTTTAACTGAGGTCTAAGGTCAAAGAGTTCGGTATAAGGACAGATTTCGACAGCTCAAATAATTTTATTCATTTAATTTGAAATCTTTCACCCTTGTGTGTACGATGAGACTAGTAACACCGACATGTGCATCACACTAATTGTGTGATTACGTTCCAAATGTGTCACACCTGCCTTGACTGCAGATAGAAGCTTACAAATTATTTTAGAAACTGATGGTGTCAATTCACACATATATGTATGTGTGTATGTGTATGTGTATGTCAGTGTATATGTGTGTATATGTGTATATGTATGTGTGTGTATGTATATGTGTGTGTATGTATATATATATGTATGTGTATGTATGTATATATATATATGTATGTATGTGTATATATATATGTATGTGTAT
>CALSCE010010635.1:14370539-14391863 GCA_943593645.1 Bovichtus variegatus | reverse complement strand
ATACATACATACATATATATATATATATACATACATACATATATATACATACATATATATATATATATATATACACATATATACACATACATATATATACATATACATATATATATATATATATATATATATATATATATACACACATACATACATATATATATATATATACGAGCACATCCCGAGCGGGCACTGCACTAGTTCAGACAATGTTAGAAACCACAGATGGAACTATAAACGGGGAACTCTTCTCTCTGTGGGGTTTAAGTACACAAACAAAATAAAGTGACACAAGGCAGAACAGTAACACTGACGGGGCAGTGTGTGTCAAACTCAAAGAGAGGATTGCACCTGGCCGTCGGAACATTTGAGGGTCCTCACTTGTACAGGGCACGCTGGTTGATGGCGTTTAGGATGATTGGGGCCTCCTCCTCCCTCTGACTGCCTGACAGGAAGGTCTCCCCTGGGGGAGGAGAATGCACAGCAGGAAGGTCAGGTGGAAATGAGCTGTACTTGTAATTACCATGTGTGCAGATGTCTTTATGTCCATCTCACCTGGCACTGTGGGGGGCACAGGGCGGCACGGGGCGGTGACCGTTGCTAAAGCGAGATGTTCAGGGCGGTACTTTGTCTTACTGGAGTGTCCAGCAGGCTCCGTGTTGGGTTTGATCAGCATGCCCTGAAGATTGTCTGTCTGCTGTTTGGTGCTGTGCAGGTAGTGTTTCGTGGGTTTATCAGTGGTGTGCAGATGGATACTGTGTGTGATGCTACAGTACAGAGCTTTGCCACTTGGTGGCAGTGTTGGAGAATTTTTTGCTCTCACTCTGAGCTTTGTGTTGTCAGCACTGCCCTCTGGAGAATAACTGGCCTCACACCTCAGACAGATCAGTCTGAAAAAGAAAGACCCTCAATTAAACTGCACAGCAGCAACGTATAAAGATAAATCTAAATAAACACTGTAAATTATTTTTGTAGCAGCTGTCATTTGCTCCTGAAGACATTTAACTGAACAACAATGTGGTGTGTTTAAAAAGTTAGAATTACTGTTACATATAGGACACCAGTCCATTCCTAACCATATCTGTACAGTACTGAAAATACTGCAACGACTCCAACTGAAGCCCGAAGAGTATAGGGGTGGGTAAACCTTTGTTTATTGCTGGTTGTAATTTTTCTTTGATTTAGGAGTTCATTAGAATGTTATGTCAATGTTTATTTATTGTCGTTATACAAGTACAACACAGGGTTGTACAACCAAATGCAGTTTTGATATATTTTGCCAGGTGGATAAGTACATTGGATGATAAGCTGGGTGTCACAAACTGGTTCAGGAAATAAGACAGCCCATGCAAATTATACATTCGTACAACAATTTATTAACACAAATGAACAATGGGCTGTGGAAAGAAGCTATGTTGGCCATGGCAACAATGCATGTATGTGGGTTATGTTCTGCAGAGGTGTTGGAGGGTCAAAAGGAAATTACAATAATGCATGTCAGATACAGTGCATATAAAAAGTCTACACACCCTTATAAAATTGCAGGTTTTTGAAACGTAAAGACATAAATAACAACAACATAAATGTCAGACTTGTTCCATCTTTAATGTGATCTTCCAACAAACAAAAATCCAGAGGAAAAAAAAAAAGTTAATTGTCAGGAAATTCGTAAATAAAAAAAAACTACAACACCCTGATTGCATAAGTCTGCACACCCTTTCATAATGGGGGGCTCTGGCTGTGTTCAAAGTTAACCAATTACATTCAAAATCATGCCTGTCGGTAAATAGCATACAACTGCCATCAATGAAAGTGATTCTGATTAAAACCCGATTAAAGTCAGCTGTTGCTGTAGTATTTGCTTGAATGTTTGGGGTTGCATCCTACTGGGAGAGCCATGGTCCGCAAAGAGTTACCAAAGAAACTGCGAGATCTAATTGATGAAAAGTACCAATCAGGAGAGGGATATAAAATAATATGGAAGGCATTGGATGTACCGTGGAGCACTATCAAAACCATCATCAATAAGTGGAGAAAATGTGGCACCACAGAGACTTTGCAAAGATCAGCACGACCCTCCAAAGTCGATGAGAGGACGAGGAGAAAACTTATCAGGCAGGCTGCCAAGAGGCCAACAGCAACATTGAAGGAACTACAGGAAGTTCTGGCAGGTACTGGTCTCTCCTTGCATGTGACCACCATCTCCCGTATTCTGCACATGCCTGGGCTATGGGGCAGGGTGGCAAGACGGAAACCCTTACTTACAAAAACAAATGCCAAAAGATGCATTCACTCTCCCCAAACCATCTGGGAAAATGTGTTATGGTCTGACGAGACAAAGGTTGAACTTTTCGGCCTTAATTCTAAAAGCTATGTTTGGCGCAAAGCCAATAATGCTCATCATCCAAGGAACACCATACTGACTGTGAAGCATGGTGGTGGGAGCATCGTGCTTTGGGGCTGCTTCTCTTCAGCTGGGTCAGGGGCTCTTGTCAAGATAGACAGGATAATGAATAGCTCCAAATATCAAGATATTCTGGCAAAAAACCTGCTGGACTCTTTCAGGAAGCTGAAGATGAAGAGGAATTTCACGTTCCAACATGACAATGACCCAAAGCACACATCCAAGTCGACCAAGGCATGGCTTCAGAAAAGGTCAATCAAAGTCTTGGAATGGCCCAGTCAGAGCCCGGACCTCAATCCCATCGAAAACATGTGGAATGACCTAAAGAGTGCTGTGCACAGGAGACCCTCTCGCAATTTGAAGGAACTTGAACTGTTCTGCAAAGAAGAGTGGGATAAAATTCCAAAGTCTCGATGTTCAAAGTTAATAGATACTTATTCAAGAAGACTTGCTGCTGTAATAAATGCAAAAGGTGTTTCTACAAACTATTAGTTGGGTGGGGTGTGCAGACTTATGCAATCAGGGTGTTGTAGTTTTTTTTAATAAAAAAATGTCCTAATAATTTACTTGATGAAATAAGTCTGACAAATACGTTGTTGTTATTTATGTCTTTACGTTTAAAAAACCTGCAACTTTATAAGGGTGTGTAGACTTTTTATATGCACTGTATAGGAAGAGAGGACTTAGCACATGGGACAGCTTTTACAGATGGATAGATATTGTTTTTAGTTTTTTTTATGTAATTGAAATTATTGCTCTTATCGGTTCTTTTTCACAATTGCTTTTTAATATAATTATTAAAATAAAGAATACATTTGAAACAGGTTTCGATTTTACTTTTTACATACGTTTTATACATGTAGACATAGCAAGGGAAAAACAAAGCACATGTGAAGCACCTACCCCGAGGCAACAAACTGGGGTCATCAGAATGCCCTTATTCTGGTCCTCTGGGTAAGGCTAGCTGAACCATATTATTATTTTAATTAATTATTTTTTTATTATTAATAATCGTATTATTTATTATTTTTTATTTTTTATATATATATATATATATATATATATATGAGAATGAATGCTCTCGGTTAAATAGTTGAACAGTGTGACCACAGTTTTTTCCCAACATACATTTTATTGTATAACTATAGGCTGCCCACAGACTCACAGGTAGGGCACTGACCAGTCATGGGCATGAATAAAAACTGATCTACTCTGAGACCCCAAAGGTGGGATTATTAAGGAGTAACCAGCTAGAGTAAAATAGATTTTGAAAGTATCCAACCGAAAAAAAAGACAGGCAGGTCGGCCATCCAATCATTTCTTGAGGGCCAAATAAAATGATTGGATGCGAATATTACAGGCCTGTGACAGCCACAGATACCAGGTTTTTATTTCTTCTTTTTTTTTGTTAGAGCATTTGTTTGCTGTCTGGATGTAAAGGCAATTTCAACAAATATAACAAAACATCATTTCTAAAATAAATTGCATACGCTAGCTTTAAACGACAATATGTAATTTTCTGTCACTAGATGGCTCTCAATCAAAACAATAACAAAGGATGGCGTACCGGCACATGGGAGTTTGTCATTGCAGTCAGCTTCTCCTGATAAGGATTACTTCATTGTTCATCGTTCAGGATATTTTTACTGGGTCAAGAGGTCTTCTCTTCTCCAGAACAAACGGTTTACAGTTAGTAAAGCTGGAAGAAACACTGAATGAAGCCGTTTCCCTTTAAGTGTTTCCATGTAGGCACAGGGTGGAGTGGCTACGAGCGAAATACTGTGTGCTCAGCTCATGCAAAGATGTTACATACAGTATTATATCTTTAACTTTCACTTAGTTGATTATTCTTTGATAACGTCAGGCTTCTACATGTCACCATTATCTGTCCAGAAGTAGCAGATCGGTCTTAGTTTCAATTGAACTATTAGTACCTACAGTACATGTTTGTTCTGCCGACGAGAATACTGTAACATCTCTTAAAACCACTGCATCTCTGTAACCATCTGTTTGTTTGTTGTCCCACAAGTAGAGCGGTGTGCCTCTTTCTTCCTCTCCTCTCCCTGGTTTTTCCTCCTTTTCCTCTCTTTTCATTCAGACTTCTCTGTACTGGACCATCGGCCGTCTTGGGACCTCTCTCTACCCTGACTTTCACTGCCTCATTCCAGATCTTTGAATCTGGATCTTCGTGCCCCAGGAGACTCAGCCTCTTGCTACCTTGGGTGCATGTTACCCTGGTCTCTCTCTCTCTCTCTCTCTCTCTCTCTCTCTCTCTCTCTCTCTCTGTACTTTCTTCTATCTGTGTGAACAGTGTGCATGAGCTTTGCCTCTTGTGTGTTTGTGTAGTCTCTCCTCTTTCCAGATCTCCGTGGTGGAGAGGAGGTTGTGTAGCTCAGGTCCTATGTGTTTTGCAACACCTGGACGTTGTTTGACATCCTCTCGGATCCATTCTTCATATATGTTTACAATCTATCTATAATTCTTTCATCCTGATTGTCCATACTTTCATTTCACAATTGTGGTCTCTTGTGTATACACATCTATTGCATATCTGGAAGATGGATCTCGCCTCAGTTGCTCTTCCTGAGTTTTCTTCCATTTTTTTGCTGATAAAGGTATTTTTGGGGAGTTTTTCCTTATCCGAATTGAGGGTCTAAGAATAGAAAATAGCCTTGCCAGTGGGGCACACAAACAGACCCTCGCATGCACGTTGCCAGCATGGCTACTTAAACATAGCACAGCTCGGATTACAAAACCCACAGAGTTAGAGCGACTCTATTCTCTGGTCAGGTAGATATTACTCCACTATATCTTTACAAAGCATATAGTTATTTGCTCACTTTGCTGTAATTCTATGAATTTCGAATTGAGAACCTTGAAGCATGACCCTGAGTGCTGCATGACCAAAACAGACAAACATCAAACTCTGTATTCTTCATTGTCACATCAATCACCTTTCCTTTTCCAAGATTAAATCTTCTCCCTTTGAAAAAGAAATGACATCTACGCTTACAAAATGAATGATAACATAATTGAAACACATGGTACATTTTTTAGGACTGGAAGTAATTTAAGTCAGAGTCTCAGACAGTGATAACACTTCCTCACAAGCCTTTGCACATTTTAGAAACACTGAAGGAGGAATTGTTGCTGCCGCATGGATTTGTGACATATTTCAAAATGATGCTCACCATGGAACATCTTGTAATGTACCTCTCTGAGCAGAGGAAAGATGAGATTAAAGAGGTCTTTTTAAATTGTCTTTCTGAGGCTGAGAAGCTCACTACAGATTATTAATTTATCGGCCACCAGGCTTTGTTTCTGAAAATATTTCTGATGATGACTTCGGTCCAAGCCCGCTGAAGTGAGAAGGTAATAGCAACCATTTAACTGAGAGCATTCATTCTCTTGGCTTGCTCGGAGATGGACAGATTGATAACTTCTTCTCACATTATATGGGGCACACTCAGAGAGACAGACAGGTTGATGACTGCCACACATCATTCTAAAAGCATGGCTGGAGAGAGGAAATGATTTCTGCAAAATTAGAATGTAAGAGACACGAGAGACAAAAGCACGGATAGACAGAGGCAAGGGATGGTGCCAGCTTTTCTAGGGCCCTAAGGATAATTTACATTTATAAAATATAAATAATTAGGTTAACTTTTTTTCAGTACAATTTCATACTTACGCAAATGCAAAAATAGCACACATCATAACATTAATGAAACTGATACTTTAACAATGACAAAAAGTAAATAGTGGAACCCCAGGAGACATGGTGGTCATGGGGCAGCTGTTTGCTTCAACCTAAGGCTGAGACAGGGAGGGAGAAACAGTTACAGGAGATGTAGGGAGGGCGAGATGGAGATTAAGGAAGCGACACAAAAAGAGAAGGGCAAAAGAGAGAAAGAGGGAAATTGTTGCAGTTCTGGTATGAGCAAGTCTGGTTATTAACAAATATGAATGATAATTGATATAAATAAAACTTTTAATATTCATAAAATCATAAATAGGGGTTGATAATAACTGGCACTACAATGAAGTATGGCATTTTCTCAAAAAGGGAATTACAATGGCTATGAAAAGGAATTAATAATCATTAAAATTATTATTAATGATTATATTCTTGTACAACATTAAACAAACCAGCATGTATATTTCAAACAGCATTTATTAGTAAGATAATAAATGTTAAAACACACAATATTTAACACTAAGCAATCAAAAGGGAATATGTACACAAATGTAAGAGTGTGTGTGTGGGGACACGGCGGAAAAAAACGTGTGTGCGGTCCTGTGACCGTCTCTACTACTCTGTGTACGTGTGCACATACGTGTGTAGAACAAAAGGGACATATGAAGTGGGAGCTTTGAGTCCTTATCTCTCTGTGTGTCGCTATGTTAAAAAGACAAACTCACAAATTATTGAGAGATGGTAACGTGTATGATAATGTTAGCGGGTTAAAAAGATGGTTAGTGTGCATGTGACTGTCTGTGTTACCCATTAGCTCAATACCACAGATTAATCAATACAGCTCAGTGAATAAAAAACAAATCAACACATGCACATACATTTACAACAATATAGCAGTTCTATGCTTATTTATCCATGTACACTTAATGGATACTAAATATTATACTATGCCCACTGGAGGTTCAGTTCATGAATACAAAGGCTACTTAGCTGTTAGCTTAGTTGGCGAATACTTTGAGATGAAGGAAAGCAGTGTGTTGTCTTTGTTGTTGTGGTGTGCTGCCAGTCGAGTCAAATGTCTTTGTGCTGTTTCAGCTTGTTAAGCTGTGTGCATGACGGAGGAGACCAGTCTCTCCGTTTGTTATCTTGCAGAACACAATTAGCATCTTGCTAACTATTTGTTGCTCTTTTTGTGAAGGCTATCCGGATGTGGAGAGCCACATGTGTTTTCACACCCATAGAGGATCATGGGAGATTGAGATTCATGGCTGCAGTCGCCACGATGTGAGTCCCAACAAGATGAAAGAAGAAAATATAGTAAATCAACCATAGACTTAAAACTGTCTAAAAGAGACAAGGATAAAGAGTGCTAAAAAGACTGAAAGAAAGAGACAGAACAGTAATTGATGGATAAAGAGGAAAAAAAAGGTTAAGAAAGCGAACAGCTATAGGAAAAATGGATAATTGTAAAACAGAGAAACAGAGAACATTTTATCATCAAGCTATCGAAGTAACAAGAGTGTTGACTTGATCCATTTGTTCTCTGCAGCCTAACCCTGGGTCCTCGCAGCAGGCTATTGACAGGATTTTCTCAGGAAAATGGTCACAACAGCAATGAATATATCTTTTGTTGAAACCACATGAAGTAAACATTCATATGAAATTTGGCGATCACATTTCAAAGTATTCTTCCAGGAATAAGCGCGTGACAGCGGACCGAGACCACCCCTTCGAGGTGCACCAGAGTTTGGCCTGAGTCTTCTTTTGGAAAATGTATGCATGTCGTGTTACATTCAGTCAGTCAACCAACACAAACAAACACATGATTTGTTTTAAATATTTCACTCAGCATCTGAGACAATGACAGCCATATGCATTTCAGATGTAAAATCAACAAGTCAGATAACTTACTTTTTCAAAGAATCAATCCTTTTTGTTTTAGCCACTTTCAATGAATCCTAGTTTGTTCCTGTGCCCTTAGATCAGGGGTGTCAAATTCAAACTTACTGAGGGCCATTCTGACGGTTGTGAATAAAACCAGGGGCCATGACATTCATTACAGTGATTCTTGTTATGGTTACAACTCATATACATGACTCAGAGATAACGTCAATGCAGCCAAACTGGCGTGTTTATTCACAATCAAACCAAACACATGACTGGCGAGAACCTGCCAGGAGAGGGCACATGGATGACAGGACCATAACAAATATGTTTAGAACTAGGCTAGCAGGTGGATTAAATAAAATAAAAATAGTGTGTTCCCCCTTCATATTTGTGGATAATTCTTTATATCAGCAAAATAAGATGAAAGTGCTGTCAATAGCATGAAGTGCAAAACCAATGCTGTTTTTAAAGATAATAATAAGAAAAGAAAAAAAGAGAAGTGCACAATTAAACAAACTACATTAGCAGTCTAGCCTACAGTAGGTTCAGTTTATAACAAAATAGTTCACAATTAAACAAAACCATTAGGACTACTACTGTATCTTTCAAGACAACAAATGTTTTCTGTGATAACACAAAATAGTCAGTGCAACAAGGCCTATCTGAAATGCATTGTAGTTTAACTTTTACCAGACACTCTGCACCTTTTCTTACAGATGATCTCATCTATTCTAGGCTTAATGTCCTTTGCTGTGGCCACTTTCAATACCGACGTCAAATGCTGGTCAGTGATCCGGGATCTGTGGGATGTCTTATTCAAGTTCATTATAGAGAACATCTGTTCGCATGAGTAAGTGCTCCCGAACATGGACATGATGCGTGCAGCATGAAGACGCAGCTCTGGCACAGATTCAGGGAGGAGAGGTGCAAACTCAGCAGCCCCGACTGACTGGTACTGGGTCTTCAGAGCGCTGTTACATTGCAGTTCAATGAGTTCCAATTGCAGGTGCTCAGGGGCAGTGTCGACATCAATTGCAAAAGGATTTGCGAACAGGTCAATGTTGAATTTCTGTGATTCAAAATCAGCAAACCTCCTGCTGAATTCCTCTTTGAGTGTGTTCAGTTTGTCAGCATACATTTGGGTCGGGAGTGGAATGGTGACGGTGGCGCTTATTGTTTGACAGGTAGGAAAGTGGGTCAAATTACCTCTACGCATCTGCCCCTCCCACAGACGCAGTTTCAGTTCAAATGCCTTCACGGAGTCCCGCATCTCTGTGATCAGCTGCTTTCTTCCCTGGAGTGCTCAGTAATGTCACACATAAACGCCAAGTCGCCCAGCCACTTTTCATCCTCAAGCTCGGGGACGGGCCTCTGTTTGCTTTCCATGAAACGAGCGATCTCAGTGCGGGTGTCGTAAAACCTCCTCAGCACTTTCCCCCGACTCAACCAGCGCACCTCTGTGTGATAGGGCAGATCCTCTTGCACGGAGTTCTCCTCCTCTAAAAGAGCCCTAAACTGCCGATGATTCAAGCCCCGTGCACGAATAAAGTTCACAGTTTTAGTCACAACAGTCATGACATGTTCCATGCCCAACACCTTACCGCAGAGGGCTTCTTGGTGGATGATGCAGTGGTAAACTACCAAGTTTTCTCCTGTGTCCCCCATCGCCTTTCGGGTCAAACCGACCAAACCCCGAACTTCCCCGCACATCGCCGGTGCACCATCCGTTGTCAGTCCAACAAGTTTACTCCAGGGTAGCTCCATCTTGTTCACGCTCTGCTCCACTTGGGTGAAAATATCCTTTCCCGTTGTTGTCCCGTGAATCGGTTTCACGTCTAAAAGTTCCTCAGTGACGGACAGCTGACTGTCAACCCCGCGGATGAATATGGACAGCTGGGCTGTGTCCGTCCTGTCTGTACTCTCATCTACAGCTAGTGAATATGAAATAAAGTCCTTGGCTTTTGTTTTTAGCTGGCTCTCTACATCGGAGGCCAGTTCATCAACACGACTAGCCACAGTATTACGGGACAGGCTGATGTTTGAAAATGCCTGCTTCTTGTCAGGGCATACAACGCTGCACACTTTTTCAAGGCAGTCTTTAATAAACTCGCCCTCGCTAAACGGCTTGCTAGCCTTTGCGATTTCCTCTGCAATAATAAAACTTGCCTTGGTAGCAGCCTCACTTTCACTACTGATGCGGGTGAACATGCTTTGCTGATGTTGAAGGTTGCGTTTCAAGTCTTTGGCTTTCTGCAGCCGCTGCTCCATGGACATGTTAGCATATTGCTCGCCATGTTTCGTTTCGAAGTGTCTGCGGATGTTATACTCTTTGAACACTGCCAGCGACTCTTGACATACGAGACACACTGGCTTTTGTTTTAATTCACAAAACAGGTATTCAGCTTCCCACCTCTCCTGAAAATGTCGATAATCTTTGTCTACTTTTTGTTTTTTCACCATCGTTTGTTTATGCTAGCTTTCAATCTCCTTTGCAAAGCGTACCTTCAGAGAAGGTTACTCGGCCGTTACTGACGTAGTGAGACGTGCGACAGCGCCCTCTTGTGTTTCAGCGTTGCATTGTCACAGACACAAGCTCGCGGGCCACATTAAATTGATGACCAGGATTGACAGGAGGGCCAGATTCAATATTGCGGAGGGCCATGTTTGGCCCGCGGGCCTTGTTATTGACACATGTGCCTTAGATTATGTATGCTAAATTATTTGCCTTACTTCTAACATGGCCAAGAGCCAATAATGACAGACAGTTTGAGGTTGATCGAGTCACCGAGACACACCTCTTGGGCACTTCTAGAATCTACCAAAAAAAGCCTTTCAAATAGAACAGTTATAAACATGTCAACTTGTTCTTGACTGAGCAGGAACATTCAAATCCATAATACTGATAATAGATTACTCTGCTGAAATGATACGACCCTCAAATGAACTATTCTCGTAACTATTATCAAGATATTATAGATAAAGAGGAGAATGGAAGGAAAAAAACTGTAACCACAAAGACAGAATACAAAGAAAGAACACTAGGAAACAGGAGGGAATGATGTCATGCCAGCTTCTGTCAAAGGCTTTTAGTGTCACAGATTGGAAAAGAAAGACTGACTGACAACAGACAGGGAGACAACTGACAAGAGGAAGAAAAGGACTGGCAGAGGAGGACAGAGTTAAAGACAGACAAGCAAAATGACTACAATGATGTCGAACTAGACTAGAGTGACTAACAATATTAGTCAAAGTGAGTCATGCGTCTAACGCTCTGTCTTAAGCGCAACCAGAGTGACTCACTTGTCTTTTATTATCTTTAAGCCATAAAGCAACATCAACGAAGACAGACAGAAGGAAATTGCGGTTTAGTGTGGACGGTAGGCCAAAAGTGTGACAAACTTTACGGCCCAACTGACGTGTTTTGTCACCATGACAACTAAAAAATTGCCATTTTCAAGGCAAACAGTTCAATGTACGTTCTACTCTCATTCTATTTCTATGGCAGTAAGGCATGCAGAAAAGCTCCTCTCGTACTCTGCAGAGGTTGGAAGAACAGTGTTGGTTGCCACTATAAGTCTTTTCATGGTTTTACCCTGATGCTCCTTGCCTTTTCCTTTCCTTTTTGTCTCTGAACTCACTGACATATTCATTGGCGGACTCACAGAGAAGTTAGCAAACTTCCCCACCTCACGCTTTCCAAATAGAAGTTCATTTAAAGTTGTGTTTCGGTGAGATCAACCCCTTTGCACTGGCCACTAGTTATACCTTCTTTGTCTTTCAATTCTGTTGAATTCTGCAGAGGGCACCTTGATAGTTTGATGGTTGTGGCGGCTTGGATCAACCAGGGACGTGTCAGGTTTCTGTAATTTCATGGAGAGACTTTGTAGTTCACGTAACACATCAACATTGTTGTTAAGTCATTGAGGAATCCAGTGGATGTGAGATGCTTATGTAAACTGCCGTGCTTGGCCTTCTCTACACCAGAACGTGAGCCATCTCCACTAGCAGATTGTAAGTGATGTACTAACCCTGCAAAATCATTCAGCACAGCTTTGACAGTGTTGAAAATGCTAGACAGCCATCTTATTGTTAACATGTTCGATTTTCAGAATCTACATGTTCAGTTTCGCAGCTGCTTCCTCTAACTCTGGTGTTTTTCTAGGACTGATGGTAAAGAAAATTGAGTTTAAAGAGGAAAAACTCTAAATGATTACAGCCTGCAACCACATTTGAAGAGTCATTCACTGCTAATTGTAAATGATCTGTAAGACAATGAACTGCCAAAAGTCGAGGGAAATCGAGGGAAGTGCTGTTTCAGTCTAGCTATATGTCCCGTCTGTCTCCTGGTTATAACATCAATTCTGTCTGTGGCTATGCTAATTGCTTGTTTTTTCAGATAAACTCTTTCAGCTTCCCGAAGGCTTTTTTTTCAGTGCATTACACACCAACTTGAGAACACCAACGACTCTGTGCCCTGGTCCAGTTCAACAATGTCAAAAAACACATCACACCTAACATAAATAATGTCTATGCGTACATGAATTGTGCTCTATTTATCTTATTAAGTTTCATAATGGGATTCAATTTTGTACAAGGCAACCTTTCTTTAGCGACAGTGTAGTCCGCCCTGAACAAACTAGCTGCCTCCTTAAACATACTAGAGTTGAGTTATGGAACTTTCTTAGGAAGCACTTCCTTTTGTTTAAACAGCTTGTTCATGAGAAATTATGTTGCGGTGTATTGACATTTCTTTGCGCAACTGCTTTTGAACATGGCTACTTACAGTCCCATTGATCCATGCATCCGTCAAATGCTCTCCAAACTTTTCTCAGAAAGTAAGAGAGCTTCCTTACAGACAAGGCATCCAAGACCATCCCCCTTTGCAAGAAGCCAGGGATTTATTTCCTTACAGGATTTCAACCAGGAGTTCTGTGGCGAGCGTTCTAATGTAGCAACTTCTGAACAGTGTGGGTCACACATTTAGTAGTGTCAGGTTTGGTAGCTGTGGCAGCGGGGGCGTGGTCACGGCGCCGTCTGTGGGGGAGTGTCTGGAGTGGCTCAGCTGGGGATCGGACAGCTGGTCAGAATCAGGTAATCAGTCACACAATATAAGCAGGCTGGTAACCTGCTTCTGTCTCTTGCAGTAGGCTGGATCCTGAGGAGGAGCGCAGAGAGACCCACCACCCTGAACACACCTAATCCGGACTGATCGAGAGAGCGAGAACGCTGCGACGTAATAAACATTTGTTTCCCTGAGCTGGGTTTCCTCTTTTTATTTCCCTGGTGGAGCGGGTGAAGCTCACAGTAGCAAAGCTAGCATCCTTTGAAGCAACAAAGCTAATGCTAATTTCTCCCTTTGAGCTGTTGTTCGGCAGGAAGCCACGGGGGTTTTTGGACCTGGTTAAAGAAAACTGGCAGGAAGATCCGAACACGAGTAAGAATGAAGTTCAGTACGTGCTGGACCTGAGAGCAAAACTCCATTCACTGGGACAGTTATCACGAGAGAATTTGCTCCAGGCTCAGTAACGTCAACAGCGCCTGTATAACATTTACCAACTCAATCTCCTATAAGCGAGGAGAGAGGTGGCCTCTGCTTCTTTGGCTACTACGGTGATGGAGAAAGATGAGTTGGGACCGGAGGTGGAAAAAACTGACAAATCAGCCCCGGTCTCTTGTGACAGCCATCTTTCACCGAGTCAGAGAGAAGGCTTTTTCGCTTTTTATGTTCTCCCCTCTGCCCGGTCCCACAACTCTCGATGCCCCATGTCGACAAACTCCTGGATTTAACCAAGGGCTACTGGCAGATTCCCCTGTCTCCAGTGTCCAAGGAAAAAATGGCCTTCTCCACTCCGTACGGATTGTACCAATTTGTGACTCTTCCGTTCGGGTTATTCTGAGCCCCAGCCACCTTCCAGCGACTCATGGACCGGGTGCTGTGGCCCCAATCTGCATATGCTGCTACCTACCTGGATGATGTCATCATCCACAGCGAGATGTGGGGGCAGCATATGCAGCAGGTGGGGGCAGTGCTCAAGTCCCTGAGGGCTAAACTGAAGAAGTGTGCGGTTGAGCGGAGGGAGGTACGGTATCTGGGGTACCACTTGGGTGGCCACAGGTAGAGAAGACTGCAGCCATTTCAGCCCTGCCCGGTGCCCCAGACCGACCTGACCCGGAAGGGTGCCTCAGATCCGGTCCAGTGGACCAAGCAGTGTCAGCTGGCTTTTTAGAAGGTGAAGCGGGCCCTCTGTGGTAAACCACTGCTGTTCTCCCATAACTTTGCTCTCCCTTTTTGTTTTGTAGACGGATGCCTCGGACAGCGGCCTGGGGGCAGTGTTGTCCCAGTCGGCTTGTAGGTCGGTAGGTATGTGTTTGTCACTGGGCAGCTCTATGGCATCCCAGTGATCTTGGGCAACATCTTTGACCCTAATTGGGATAATGAGATTATATTCCAATTACTGCTCTCTAAATTACCAAGTATGGCTATGCACTTTCTCATTCAAATTCGAAAATAAATTAGACCATTCCTCCCACCGAAATAGTGTAGCCGCAAGTTCTGACTATTCAATCTATTGTGGATGAATTGGAGGATAATATTCTTCCTTTTCCGAACACCACCACACCTTCACTCATGTTCATTATTTTTTATTGACAATGGACTCACACACCCACTGCAGTCCTGGTCTTATGATGCTATTGTTTCATCAGACCACTCCCCAGTACTACAAGAACAAAGACGTTAGTCCTCCTTAGGCATCTGTATACTCGTTTATTGTGAAATGAGGACTTTGTTCATTTTGTATCCAGTGAAGATGTTTTTTTTCATTGTGGTTAATAAGAGTCTCGGCATCTCATTGGCAAAATAATTTTGTATAGTGCATATGAACTCATTGAATCAGCTCAATTATGTTTACTAAATTTAAGATTCCTTGCCAAAAAGTATTTATCTTCCAGGATTTTGTCATGACAAACTATATAATTTTTTTTTATTATCACAGATTCTTGGACTAATTCTGATGAGCAGGCCCTTCACATTGAGTCATTCCCTCAGAATATTTTTTTTTCATAAACCAAGACTGACAGGTTGAGGGGAAATTACATAGAAATTATTGTAGCTTTTTACCTGGTCTCGCTTGGCTGCTTCTCAACCTTTTGTGAATCTTAGTTTATTTTTAAAGAATAAACTTCCCATTTTATGTGTACTAATCTATCGACCCCCTAAACTTATCTCTGGTTTTATTCAGACATTTTCTGACCTTTTTATAAATCATTATATTTCAATATGACAGAGTTCTTATTCCTTGTGATTTTAATATCCAAGCGTGTTGCCCCCTCTTCCTCCTCATTTGTTTCAGATTGTATCAACCTTTAAGATTATTTTAATTTGATACAACATGTAAAAGAGCCCAGCCATGACAAAGGGCACACAAATGACCTTGTGCTCTCCTGTAGTTTCGGTGTGGAAAATGTGAATTTGGTTGATTTTGCCATCTCTGATCAGAAGGCAGTGCTTTTCCAAGTTCCACTCCTCTCTCCTGACCCCAAACCCTCCACACTGACTATCTCCATTCCCCTTAATCCACTCTCTGTTCCTTGCTTCTGTCTAGGTTTGACAGCTTCTGTACTAATGATTACAAGAGCCTCACCATAGGAGCTTGTCAGTGTTTTTAATATAGATAAAAGATTTTAGATGCTATAGCTCCAGTCAGATTAAAAAAGTTGAATTCTCCCACTCTGCCATGTTTGAATAAAGATATAAGGAATTTAGAAAGACAATGTGGGAAGGCAGAGCAGAAATGGCAGAAAGATAAACACAGTGCCTCCCTTGCATCTCTCAAACATCTGACGTCCACTTATCAGTGTTCTATCAAAGAAGCCTATTTAAAATAATAAACTCAGTTATTGCTCTCCCTGCTTAGCCAGCTAGTGGAATCCTCCGCAGAGAGATGTGAGGAACCTCTTAACTACTTTTATGATACAATACTGCGAGATTCGGCAGCACATGAACACGGATATCAAAGAGCTTGATGTTGACTCCAGCCCATGATCAACATTAAACCACTTCTGTCAACCCTGGAACTGTCATGATCTTGGTTTTTCCTACTTCCTGTCTTATTTTGTAAAGTACATTTCCCTTGTGTCATGTCTAGGATTACTTCCTGTCTTTGTGTTTTCCCTTTTTCAGTTTTTGCTTTTTACCTTTTTGTATTTTCAGCTTCATAGCCTGCTCCCTCAGTTTTTGCTTTGTACCTTTTTTTAATTGTTTAAAGCTTTGATAATAAAGGTCTCTTTTCTGTGTTTGGGTCCTCCCCTTTTCCACCAAATGGAGTTCTGGCTTCAATCATGTTTTCTTTCAATCACTTCGATCTCTTTGCTCTCTACTGTAGAAAGTGTCTTGACTCAGGAATGTGGTCAGGAATACTACTTGTATAAGAGTAGAAGAAGAATCTCCATACTTGGTGCTTCGCTACAGACTGCTTGACACTCTGCAGCGTTGTTCCTTCTTGCAAGAATCAAGAATTCAAATATTACTTATTCAATTAAGTATCTTTATTTCAGTATAATGGATTTGCTCCTCACCACCTATTAGTATAGTTTGTATCGGTTATATTCCACGACACAGTACAGGTGGTGGGGGTTGCAGTAGGGGGGTATGGGCCGGGGGAGGGTTGCCTGACAGATCAAATATGTTGAAGAAAATGTTCAAGTCATTCACCCACTTTAGGTCCCCCTTGGGCTGGGAGTCTGGCTCCTTGAACCCAGAGATGGTTTTTAGACCTCTCCAGACACCGCTGACGTCCCTCTGCATGTTCAAGTCATTCACCCACTTTAGGTCCCCCTTGGGCTGGGAGTCTGGCTCCTTGAACCCAGAGATGGTTTTTAGGCCTCTCCAGACACCGCTGACATCCCTCTGCTGCAGATGCTCCTGCAGTTGCTTCTTTCCCTCCCTGATCTTCCACCTCAGCTCCCTCTGTATAATCCTCAGCTCCTCCTTGTTGCCTGACCCAAAAGCCCTCTTTTTGTCCTTAAGCAGAGCCTTTATGTTATGTATTAATCCAGCATTTTGTTGTTGGGAAAACATCGTATAGTCCTAGTGGGTACGATGTTCTCCACACAGAAGTTGATATTGTCAGTAACACAGTCTGTAAGGCTGCTAATGTCCTCCCCATGAAAGTCTGCGAGCACATCCCACGCAGTAGTCTCGAAACAGTCTCTTAGGGCCTCTTCAGACTCATTAGACCATCTCTTCACTGTGCGTGTGGTCAACCTATAAACAAGAGGTTTGTACACAGGCAGGAGGTGTACAAGGTTGTGGTCGGATCTTCCCAGGGGAGGTAGAGGTGATGAGCTGTAAGCCTCCTTGGTGTTGGCATACAGTAGGTCCAGTGTTTTGTTGTCTATGGAGCAGGTGACATACTGGGTGAATGTGGGCAGAGTGGCAGAGAGAGAGTCATGATTAAAGTCTCCAGAGATCAGAAAGAGGACATTTGGGTGCTGTGTCTGCAGCCTGCTGATGGTGGAGTTTATGACGTCGCAGGCTACGTTGGCGCGAGCAGAAGGGAGAATGTACACTGCTGTCGCGATAACATGGGAGAATTCCCGTGGCAGATAGCATGGCCTCATGCTAACGGCTAGCAGCTCAATGTCCTTACTGTAGAGCTGTTCTTTGATAACTGTGTGTCCAGGGTTACACCATTTATCGTTCACAAACACAGCCAGCCCTCCTCCTTTCCTCTTACCGCTCTCTCTCGTCCTGTCTGCCCGCACCAGATGAAAGCCGTCCAGTGTTGCGTTTGTGTTCCTGTTTATTATAGCCTATTATTTGTTAAGTTTGACGTAATCAGTTGAAATGGCCGGTGTGAAACTTCCTTTTGCGGATGCAAATTAAGCCCTTTAAAATCAGACAGTGGATCAGCTTGAATTGGATTTATAGATTATAGATGCTGTTTTTAAATTGTATCATTACTACAAAAATTAACTTTTATGGTCTGTTATTTACTGAGCAACAATAAGACAACATTTTGTTAAATTTTTTGGCATTGTTGGTCAATAAAATTCTGTTTTCTATTAAAATGGATAGAGGACACACATGTGCACGTCTTCAAGTGAGCTTGAATTGGAGGTATAGATTATAGGTTCTGCTTTTATATGTGGAATTTAATGCACATCTCCATAACCCGATCACTGAATGAAGATATTGACAATAAAATTAATGAGACACAGCTGGAGAGGGCAGGCAAAAGGGTGGCAGGGTTATTACACACAGGAGGATCAAATCAGGGAAGGGCAAACAATCACAGGAGGGAAAACACAAAGGCAGGAAGTAAAACTAGACATGACACAAGGGGAATGTACTTTACAAAATAAGACAGGAAGCAGGAAAAACCAAGATCATGACATATAGCCTACCAAATACAAAAGTATTCATTATGGAGAAGGGCTCATTTCAGAATAATATATATATTTATAAAGGGTGGAGAAAGGTGCATCAGCTGCAAAGTTGCTGCAAGAGGAATCTGAAAAATAACTGGTCAGTCTCCAAAAGAGCTTCCCCATAACCAAAAGAGATGTGCAGAGAATTGCATTTAATTATACAAAAGACAATAATATCAAATATAAATAAATAAATAAAATATTTGTTCAACTTTTTATTGCATGAAATGTATTTACAATGTTGCTACTATTCTACACCAAAGACAATAAATAGTGTCAATTTATTGTTCAAATAAAAAAAATTTCAGCTCATTAAATAAAAAATTGTTCAGCTCATTTAAAAAAAATTAAATCATCTCTCAGCTCATTTTTAATTATGTTTTTTAAACAAATAAATATTAGTGTGGACCATGCCAATTTATATAATTATCATTTGATCTCATGCTTAGCTTTTTTGATGGTGTTATACATAATTTACCAAAAAGTGGACACTTTTAGCTGACTCAACCCTATATTGTATTATTGAATTATAATTATTGATGCATTAATGTGTTCATTGTTTTAATGTTGCAGCTGCTAAAGTCAGAGCTTTTATTTTATATATATATATATATATACTACTGGGTGGCTTAACCTATACTAATATATGGATCCAAAACATAAATTAACTAACTAGGAGCCTAACTTGTGTTATGTGTTAGTAGTGGAGTAAAAGTACACAGGAGCAGAAAATGAAAATACTACTAAGTAAAGTACAAGTACCTCGCCATCTCACGGTGACACCCTGCAATTAAATGAATGGGGGTGTTTACAGTGGAATCTAGACACACACTGTCAGGCAACAGGAGGAGGCTGCATGTGTGTGCATCTCCCACAGCTTCAGTTAGAATTAATACAACCACATGAACATTAGATACGGCTGTAAAACCTGATATATACTATATACTATACTATACTATACTACTATATATATACTATATATATATTCAACTATATATTTAGACTACTTTTCTCCTATGAACTTCAACAAATAATAACAATTTCCTCTTTTAAGACATCAACCAGTGTCATAGACCCCAT
The DNA here is from genome assembly GCA_943593645.1 of Bovichtus variegatus. Lineage (NCBI taxonomy): Eukaryota > Metazoa > Chordata > Actinopteri > Perciformes > Bovichtidae > Bovichtus > Bovichtus variegatus. The sequence goes on along the minus strand of CALSCE010010635.1, from coordinate 14,372,364 downwards.
TCCAAGTAAGCTGCTTAAAGAAGCGTTATCTTTAATTAACACTTCTTTATTAAACAATATCAACCTGTGTATTATCAGGCTATGTAACATAGTCTTTCAAAGTAGCTGTAATAAAACTTCTTCTTAAAAAGCCCAGTCTTGATCCAGAGGTTTTAGCCAACGATAGGGTCAGGGTCAGGCGGTTTGTAATCCATGATGGAACAACTGTTTTTTTTTAGAAACTTCACAGAAGACATCGATAGTCGGATTTATACATTTTATGATTATTTATCCGTGTTGAAAGGAGATTTTGTTGTCCTTAGCTGAAGAGTTCCAAGGGCATTATGTATCCCATGAGGCATTGTGTGAAGTCTGTTGACGAATCAGAGGCTTTTGCTGAATGCCATGACTGTAGATTATCCCCTGCACACTTGGATAGTATTGTAAGGCTTGCTTCCAGGACATAGTGAGCAACCCACAAATATATAGTTGCTATTCTGTTTGTATACATTTTATTTTTGTACTTGAGACGCAAAGCAACGATTGTAGCAAATAATTAATTTATTCAGAGGAGCGCAGTTTAGAGACAGCCAGCCACTGAGCGCCGGACCTGTTGATTTTGTGACAAGCGAAGATGATGAAGAATGAGAAGCAGAGTGTTGATTGACTGAGGATTGTGAGTGGCTCACATTTATTTTCAGTCAATTTGAAATAACAATTAAAATATGTACATTTATAGATTTTTTTTATATTTATACATACTACATAGCTACAGTAATAAACAAAAACATGTGAACCCTGAACACAGTGTGGGGGTCGGGGGATATCAAGCAATCTCAGCCATTGTCCTCATATCCTGTCTGAAATGTGAAACTGAAAAATACTAACTTGTCTGATATACAGTATATATATCTGATATGTCAAACTTTCAACATTTCTAATGATTTGCATTTATTTTACAGTGAATGATCAGCAACAGGCTGCTGAAGAGCCTGTGACCACTTACTCTGGCTATTTCTGATCAACTTGATGCAAGCAGGAGGGCCACCTATGGATGAAGAGCTGTGTACAGTGCAGGCAGTGCAGGCAGGACATCAGTCTACCCCCTGATGTATGAGAAGGGAGGTGTAGCTCTCTGTCTCATTATCAGGTCCCGTCCTGTTCGTTAGATGTGTTGCGTTTGTACTTCCTGTTTTATTTTGTTAACTGTATGTTCCCTCTTGTGTCTGTTGTTTCTAGTTCCTGTCCCCAGCTGTCTCCACTCTGTTCATTAGTATCTCCACCTGTGTCTTGTTATCCCCTCCCACTTCCTGGTGTATATAGTCTGTGTGTTGTTTGTCCCTTGTTGCCAGTTCGTCTTCGTACATTTATGTCAAGAGGTCCAGCGTTTATCCCGTTTCCCGAGTTCCTGATTCCGTGACCTGACTCTGTCTTCGCCTGATCCCTACCTGTTGTTCTGCTACGCTGAGGACCTACCTGTGCATCGACCTTGTTTCTGTGACCCGACTCTGCCTTTGGATTTTCCCCTGCATGTTTGTATGTCCTGTTTGTCTACTTTACCCAGTAAAGTATATTACCATCATCATCGTTCTGTCTCTGAGTCGTGCTATTGAGTCACTCTCTCCACGTGTACTGGTCGTACCGTTACACTACGAACTGGCCAATAACATGGACTCAGCCGACTTGGAGACCGTTCGTTCGAAGATCTGCGCTCAGGGCGCTTTCCTCTGTTGTGTTCTTATAATTTGAAATAGAGATGCGTAGAAAACAATTTCGGAAAACTTCTCTTCAGGTAAACGATATTTATTCGATGATGATGTGATGAGCATTACAAAAGTACGCAGCT
>CALSCE010010635.1:14318218-14335539 GCA_943593645.1 Bovichtus variegatus | reverse complement strand
ACGGTGAAATAGGACGGACCGCAGCTGCGTACTTTTGTAATGCTCATTAACATCATCATCGAATAAATATTGTTTACTTTAAGAGAAGTTTTTCCGCAATTGATTTCTACGGATCTCCTTTTCAAATGAAAAGAACACGACATTTTTTAGACTTGGTAGAACATTTTTGAGAAAAAAAGATGTATATTACGCGATTGGGCATTACAGGGTTGAGATTATGCAAGCATGTTCACAGAAGGAAACCAGACAAACCACAAATATGAAAAAATGGCTTAGACCTTGCAGTGTTAAGTCCTATTTATCCGAGAGATCTAAGTTTGTACATGTTAATGATGGATCCTCCATGCAAGCCAAAGTTAGTCATGGAGTCCCGCAAGCTTCTCTACATGGACCTATTCTATTCACCTTATACATGCAATATTATTCGGAAACACTCCATAAACTTTCAGTGTTATGTCAATGATACCTAATTATATCTATCGATCAAGTCAGATGAAAGCACTCTATTAGCTGAACTTGAAGCATGTCTTGAGGACATAAAAACCTGGATGACCTGCAATATTCTGATAAACACAGACAAAACTGAAGTTGCCCCGATACCTCCGAAACACATTATCTAAAGATATAGTTAATTAGTCTGGATGGCATTAACTTGGCCTCCAGCACAACTGTAAGGAATCTCGGAGTTAGCTTTGATCAGGATGTGTCCTTTAACTCCCACATGAAACAAACTTCAAGGACTGCCTTCTTTCATCTACTCGTCATTTCATCAATACACAGACATGGCATTTACATTTTCAGTTTCAAGATTCCCTAAAACCACCATTATCCTTAATTTCACCGACACTTGTGGATTAAGAATTAATTTTCATTAGTACGGGTCGAATTTTATCCCGAACAGCCTCAATGTACAAAAATGTGTAGCACCTCTACAATAGTATATTTTTTTAGATTTTCATTTTTGCACATTTTAGGTCACGTTAGGAAAAGTCATCGGATTTCAGGGTAAAAGAATGGCATTTAGGATGTATTTACTGCTATCAAATGTCAAAATGTGTCATATATTGACCCAGACAGTGAGTAAGTGATCTAGAGTTACATCCAGGTAACGTATTTCACTGTCTCATTGCTATATAGTATATTCATTCATTCACACAGAGCGGCAATCACAGTGTAGGGCTTTGCTAGATGTGTGTTACTGAAAATGAGATTACTGAGAGTCCTGCTTAAACTTCCGTCATGTTATCTTCACTCTCAATTAACTCCATCACAAGCTGCCCAGGCTGATCAATCACAGTTCCTTTAGCCCTGGCATGTAGTTACTTTTTGAGGAGGCGCACGTAAGCCACAGCATAGCTTTGGAGCCTACGCACATACAAGTATAAATTCAGCTTAAGTTATTTTCATAATTTGTTTGCTTAAAATCTTCTTAAAATACCTTAAATATTTTCTTAGATAATGTCTATCGTAAAATAATTCCATGGAGGGTTGATATCAGTAGAGTGAACTCAACATTAAACTCAACTAATTTGTTGATCCAAGTGCTTTACAGCACAGAAAACACAAAACTTATACAAATTATAGGAAACGTATAAAACATAAATGTCATTTGTAGAAGAAAGTGTAGTTCAGTCGGGTAAAAAAATTGAATTAGACTCCATAACTTCCCCACATTGCCTATGTAATGTTTCTCAACTGATTTATTCAGGTCTTTCCTTTAATTTGAGACACAAACTGTAGATGTCTGCAGTTTATTTATTTTTTTTTAGAAGGAAAGCATATTACTGAGAGATTTGGCTGTACTCATTTTAAAATATCTGTTAGAATTAATTAGAATTTGTCAAAAAAACAAGAAAAAAAAAATCATGCTGCATTGGAGAATCCCGGAAAGGCTTTTCCTGCGAAACAGCAGTAGAAAATGTTGGTTTGCATTAGCAGCGGTAGTAAAAGTAGTAATACCTCAACCTACTTAAAGGTACAATGTGTAAGATATGAGACCATTTAAACCTAAAACATTTAAAAATGTGTGTGAAGAGGTAACAGTGGTGACGTTATGTCAAAGACGTCTGTGTGTTGTGTTGCAGAGATATTTACTGAAGTTAGCATGCTAACAGCTAGCTGCTCGGTCCAGTGTGTAATACCACTTGTGATAGTGAGTCAGTGTAGCTCCAGTCTGCCTCAGTACAGAGGGAGAAGAAGTGCAGCTGCCTGACTCAGACTCAGGGTTGACATCACACCATGATCCCTGCACATTCTGATAGTTTGTTCTGATTAAATCCAAAGTGGAAGAAAAGTGAAAACGACTCGCAGCCTTGTCCTCACCGTCCGCGGGAGATTGGTCCTCTGGTAGTAGAGCGTGTTGTGGCTGGGAGATGGACAGATCTTTCGTTAGCAGTTAGCAGATAGCTCCAATTTAGCCAACTCATCACCGGATCGTCAAACTTTCTGTTGCTTTCGTTACTCAGGTTAGACCCAGCGCTCCATCAGCCCACTGTGACTCCCGGTGCTGGGATACACGCTGGCTGAATCCGAGCCACCGGAGCAGCTGCACGATCCTCTCCCGGGAAACAGTACTATGTCGCCGTGGACAAAATAAAAACACAAGTCGTTCCCTCGTGTCTGATGGCTTTATTGATTGATGAATTTAGATTGTACGGACCCAGGAGTAGAGGTGAAATACTGCCCCCTATTTCTTTGGATTAAGATATTCTGGGTATGTTGAACTCATTTCATTGTACAGGCACAGGTGTGTCCTGCCTCATGCCCAACGTCAGCTGGCTTCAGCTCCAGCCCCACATGACCCATCCATCCATAAGCTATACCCGCTTATCCTTAGAGGAACATTTCCTATGAATCCCTTGTGTATTTACTAAAAAGAAAATCCTGAATCTAAATACATATAAAAAAATGGGGTTTGATTTCATGAAAAAGGACTTAAAGCAGACTGATAAGGTGACATTAAAAAAATCCAGTTACATTTTGGGACGTTATAGTAACGGACCCAGTGTGGTAAAGGTAAAAACCTGGATCAGTGTGTATTTATTTGTGCCTGTCTGTTTGTTTGTGTGTACTCCTAGTATAGCGTGTAAGGTGCTGCTGTGTGTAAATATGAATGAATATGAGTTTCTTTATCAAGCCTAAAGCCTCCTCACTGTCATACTTCCCTCTCCTTTCTCCTCCTTCTTCCTTGCAAACACACAAACACCTTTGTTTAGCTTCCTCCCTTATCGTTGCCTTCCACCCGGGCAGAAAACAACCAGGGGGTTCCATGAAACACTCGTTCCCTTCTGTGTTTGTTTGCTCTCTCGTCCCCACAGAGGCATCTATCAGCAGCTTTGTTTTCTCTCTTGCCTCACTTCACTCCACTCTCCCATTAGTCTCTTTTTCTCTCTCCATTTCAGGTTGCTCTCCCTTTCTTTCTCCCTTCAATTTTCTCTTTATTTCAATCTTTCTGTTCTCTTTTTGTGATTATTTCAGTGGATTCCCTCCCTTCCTTCCTACCTTCTTTCCTTCATCCCCCAATCTATCCTACCTAACCTCTCCTTCATTTCCCCACCTATCTCGCCTAATTTACCTCCCTCATATCTTCATTTTCCCTTTAACCCGTCCTTCCTCCCTTCATTCCTACAGAATCACCTTTTTCCTTCCTCCTTCCCTTCGCTCACGCTTATATCTCTCCATACTTCTTTTCTTGAATCCTTCTGTGAAATTGGAGCTGTAGCCACTTTCAGACAGAAACTACATTTTTAGCTCAACTGATTCCCTGGAATGGTTTTCAGCATTGTTGCGATGACAAGAGAGGTAGAGAAAAAAAGATGACAAAAGGGGAAATAAATAAATAAATGAGGAAACAAGCCCTCAGTCACCAACTGACTATTGAGTCTCACAGATGAAACCATAGCAACCTGGCAGATGACACAAGTGTCTGTGTTCTTTCTTCTGTCTCTTCCTCACGGAGACAGAAACTAATCCTTCCAGGTTTTTTTTTTCCCCCACAGACACAACTTTGGGATTGTTTTTTGTTGCTGTGTATTGGAAGAAAGAATTCTGGGAGCAGAGGCTGCAAAGAGTATCTGCAAAGTTAATAAATGTTTACTTTTTTTACTGGGCTCATTTAAACACAAACATGGTTGAATTTTAAAACAAACATTTTAATTAAAAAAAATAGTTAAAAACTGTTTTATTAAATATTAAAGCTGCAGTTGGTATCTTTATTAAAATAACTATAATTTTTGCTGAAACTGTCACTTTATCCTGACAGTAGTGCATGAGACAGAAAATATGTGAAAAAAAAAAGATGTTCCTCTGGCTCTTCCTACTGCTCCTAATGGCATTTGCAAGATTCCACCGTGCCCGAATGAAAACAACCAATCAGAGCCGAGGAGTCTCTAACGCAATGTCAATCACTGCTCGTGAACTCCAAACTATGCAGCGCTGATTACATGTGAATTAGGATTCTGTTGCTGCTTTGCTTATTTCTCGCCTCAAATGTTTTAAGAAACATATTTTACAATATTGTTTAGCCATAAAATTAGAAAGTTTGTCTCGGCTGCCACGTTGAAAACAGTCGAGCCAAAAACAAGCACCGCCTACCTACTGGAGCAAACTTTCTCATTTTACAGCTAAAAAGTGCAATAAAAATGCTCATGAAAACATTTGAGTTGAGAAAAAGCCATTGAAGTAATAGCATTTTGATTCATATTTGATCGGTATTGCATTGTATGACAGATTATCTGTCTCATGCATTAATGCCAGGATATAGTCACAGCACATGTGAAAATTTTTTTTTTAATAAAGTTACCAAGTGTAGCTTTAATGCCAAAACCGTGATATTTATTTGCTGTCTCCCAAGAGCCATCCATCATTGCCACCCTCTGTAAAGTGAGAGCACAATTTACAGTTGCTCCCAGGGTAATACTAGCATCTATGACTTCTTGGTTTGTTACTAAAATTTCTGGTCAAGGAAATCTGTATTTAGATCAATAGTGGACGTTCACAGGAAACTCTCTTCTCTTCTAACAATCAAAACATACACCATACTTGTGACCCATGCTTGTGCATGTGATGGCCTGTAGGACTTGAAGAATTAATGGCTATGTGTGAGCGGCAACCATTTGTAAAAAGGACAAAGTCACTATTTGCAATTTTTGTGTAAGTTGTGCTCCCAAAGGATCTTTGTGACACACCTACAGGCAATATGAAAGAAAAATGAAGCACCTGGAACAAGAAATGTGAAAGAAAACTGAAGCACCTGGAACAAACACAGACACAAGAAAGGCCCCAGTAGGACAGCGGGTTCAAACTGTGGACGTTCTTGCCTTAAGGTGACAGGGCTGACCACTGAACCACCATGCAGCCTTAAAAGGCAGCAACACGTCAGTATATAGTATGATATTGAGACACTGCTCCTCACTGTCATGGCAGCACAGTTTGGACAATCTCTTGTTGTGTTGCTATTTTGAGAACATAAGAACACAAGTTTGCACAGCAATTCCATGCATTAGCTGGACATTGTGCTTATACACAGTTGCTCAGAGTCCGTTTTTAGTTGTAGTGTTTGTTTGTTGGAGGACACTTCAGCTTTGTAGATCCTCTCACAGCTCATTTGAAGTCTCATCTTCTGGATTAAAGACAGTATCTCTGATCACTGTGCCATATTTTTGCTGCCCATCTGATGACCACAATGACACCCTTGTTCACCCGACACCTTGCTGCTATAACATCTAATCCTATGCGGATGCTTAGAGGAGTTCAACAGCCTAAATGCTGGCTACTGTAAAAATGGAGCGGAGAGGTTAGATCAGATAGCTGCGGTACCAGCTCCAAGACAAAGAAAAACAGTCCTTCTGTCTCCGAGGGCTGCAGATAAAAGGAATAAAGAATGGAGATGGAAACTGGAGAGAAAACAGCCTCAAGGCCAGACACACACTCAAGCATAAGTACATTATACAGTCACACAAGTGTGCAGCCATGCGGAAGGTGGACACACACACATGCACACACACTGCACCACTGTCCCACACCGGGATACTCACTGTCTCATGCACACACAGTCACACACAGATATGCACATGACTACATGCACAAACACGCACACAGAGGAGACATTGATAGCTGTAAGATGAGACAATAAGGAGGCTTTATGGAGCATGGAGAAGAGACTTATCACAGTGGGATGTTGTGCAAACACACGCATAAAAGGCACACACCCACAAGGGAACCTACACACATATGCTGTCATGCTAGAGGTCAGTTCCTTGTGTACTCGTCCTTGAAGGGCAACATTCCTATCTCTCGTCCAGTTACTCTTTATCTCTGTATCTCTGTCCTTGTACACAGTCAGAGGTTGTACTTCTCTGCAGGAAGATACATGTCATTGTGAGAGTGCTGTCAGTCATACAGATAAGGTTATATATACCCCAACATGTAAGACATGGGTGGACTGCAGTTATGTCAGAGCTGAACAATTAGTGGTCCATCACTGGAAGATTGCATCTCCACATAAGCTCTGTGTGGGACAGCGTCGGATGCTGAGAGGAAGAGGACCTTTATTCAATGTGTTTTTTCTCGATTACAAAAACTCAGTGCCACATTCCCAGCTATGGACAATTGAGAGTCACCAATTACCCTAAATGTCAATTCTTTCAACTGTGGGAGAAAACCAGAGCACCCACATACAACCCATGCAGGCACAGGGAGAACATGCAAACTCCACACAGAAAGACCCTAGTTTCAAACCCAAAACCTTATTGCTGTGAGATCACGTCAACATGTTGTGAACTGTGATGTAACAACAAACTTATGTTGTTTGAGAGGTGAGGAGATCACTTAGTCTAAAGCTGTACTAGTCAATATTTGATAAGTGTAATGTGAAAGATGTAGCTCGTAGTGATGAACCCACTGAGAATTATCACCAACTCAGCAGTTCCCTTCAGTTCTATAGCACTTTTAATCTCATTGTTTTGGTTTTATGGCCAGAAACTTTACTGTTTTGGTTCACTCTCAACACTCAGCAGGCAGCTGCTTTCAGTGAAAAAGCTCTAACAACCTACTGTACACAACCAGCTCACAAACAGCAGATAGACACAGTTAGAGACTAGCTGAGGAACGTACTGAAGCATTTAGTAGCTTTAGAGCCATAGGCCTAGAGTAGTTGGTAGAGACCAAAATTGGAGCTAAAAGAGAGTGAATATTGTTCAGACACGACTCTTAATTAATGCTAGTATGGCTCTGTGTCTGCTAGATTTGTTTAAATTAAAGTCCACCTAGCTATCCACAAATATCCAGAATATCAGATGTAGAAAGGGGTTTATGTTCATTTCTGAGGTGTGTTTGTCAGCCAAACAGCCCATCACTCACCCAGTCGTGGAATGTTACTCTGTATTAGACGTTTATTTTGTATTTACGTTATTTATTATACTTCTTCTTCTTCTTTAATATTTTTTTTGAGGAAAATATTGCATTTTTTACTGCACTACATTCATTTGACAGACATAGTTACTTTACAGTTCAAGATTGAAAATACACAATGCTTAAACAAGAAGGGCACTTGGTTCGCGCAGACCGTGGCTAAGGCTAAATGCCCTATCCTGGATCCACGCCAAAATTTAATGCGTTCTTTTATGGCCCACGCTAAACCCTTCCACCAAGTTTCAAAGACACAGACAAACAAACAAACAAACAAACAAACAAAACCTAAAATATAACCTCTTTGGATGAGTTAATAATAAGATAATGTATAATAATCCAGACCACAGCCAGGATTTGAGAAATAATGAGGTCATAAGTCCAAGACCCACACCACCATTTAGTAAATGTTTTTAATTACTTGGATTTATTTCCAATTATTATGTTGTGTTCAATATTTTGTGCAACTTTTATTTCCCAACATTAAGGTCTAAATGATAGTTCTAAGCCTATAATTCTAATGGAGAAAAACTAAATCATTTGCTTATTCATTGGTCTCAAACATATTTACCTGGGTGGGGCTCCTCCAACAATATGTCTGCCAGACAGCAGCAGACAAAACAAAACAGTTTGTTGCTGGGGTGATGGGGGTCTTTGATGATCCTGTGTGCCTTCTTCTTACACAGCTGGGTGTAGAGCTCCTCCATGAGTGGCAGCTCCGTGCTAGGGATGTGCTGAGGAGATTTTACCCTCTGTAGTCAGACTGTTGAGGGCGGTGCAGCTGCTATACCAGTCCATGATGGAGCCAGTCAGGTGACTCTCGATGGTGCACCTGAAGAAGTTGCAGAGTATCCTGGAATCCATGTTGAACCTCCGCAGCCTGCGAAGGAAGAAGAGCTGCTGTCTTGCTGACGGTGTTTGTGTGATGAGTCCAGGTCAGGACCTCAAGCTGCCAACTCTCTCCACGTAGTCCCGTTGATGGTGATGGGGGAATGTCCCCCTCTCTTCCTTGTCTTTGTATCCATGTATAAAATACAGTCAACAGCCAAAAAATAATAATTTCCTCCATATTTTTAGGAACAAAATGTGATATGAAATCAGGCTATGTATGGCGTATGAACAAACCGCTATGTAAAAACCTTCAGAATAAAGGTATCTAAATTCATCAATCATGAAAACCATCAGTTATTAAAAAAGTATGTTAACCTGTTTATATTTTAGTTGTAGTAGTTTGTCATATTTATTGTATTTTAAGTTTTAGAGTATTCTAATGTATCTTTATATTGTGTATTGTATTCTACAGCTATATATACCTCTCTTCTAGTGTTTATATATTTACTGTTTATTTTTTACTCCTGTATAATGCCAGTCAGTCTGTCTGTCAGTTCATTAGACTGCTGAAACTCTGAGTCGGTCTAAATATCTCTGCTATCTTATAATCTTCACGTGGAGTTTAGATACTGTATCTGTGTGTTTCCTGTACGCTGTATTGTTATGTTTCGATAGTTTGTATGTAGGATTGGGTCCGGGCGGCAGAGATGAGGGAATGACTCGTGTTTTTGTTTCGTCCTCTGCGCCGACATAGTACTGCTTCCTGGGAGAGGAGCATGCTGAGGCTTCATTGGCTCGGATTCAGCCAGCGTGTATCCCAGCACCAGGAGTCACAGTGGGCTGATGGAGCGCTGGGTCAAACCTGTGTAACGGCAGCAACAGCAAGTTTGACGATCCGGTGATGAGTTGGCTAAATCAGGGCTATCAACTAACTGCTAACGGAAGATCTGTCCGTCTCCCAGCCACAGCACAGTTAGTTGGTAACAACTTTTATTATCAGCCCAGGGCAGGTTACAGTTGACCACACTAGTCCACGGAGGGATGATAACAATCACGGAGACAAACCAATTGGGAGAAAGCAGGAGGGTAGTCGAGGCCGGGCAGAGGGTCAGGAAACAGGCAAGGCAGACAGGTCCGAGACAGGTGAGGTCGGGAAACGTCGGGAAACGTCAGGAAACCGGCGAAGCAAGCAAGTCGGGGACAGGCAGGGTCAGTACCGGGAGATCTGTACAGGAAGAAACGCTGGAGAGATTTGCAATGACACAAAGTACAATATGGCAAAGTAGTCCAGTCAGGAGGAGGTTTAAATACTCGCTAGAGTCTAATTGTTTGTTGTAGTCAATGTGTGGTGAGTTGTAGCGGGGGCGTGGCTAAGGTCGGGGGAGTGCCGCCTAGCCGGGCAAGTCAGTTCTTAAAGAAACAGGACTGTGACACAGCCTCCTGCGGACGGTGAGGACGAGGCTGCGAGTCATTTTCTCTTTTCTTCCACTTTGGATTTAATCAAAACAATCTATCAGAACGTGCAGCGATCATGGATGTGATGTAGACAAGTCCACAGCTGAGTCAAGCAGCTGCACTTCTTCTCCCTCTGTACTGAGGCAGACAGGAGCTACACTGACTCACTATCACCTCTAGAGGAACAAGTGGTATTACAGACTGGACGGAGCAGCTAGCTGTTAGCATGCCGGAGATATCTCTGCAACACAACACACAGACGTCTTAACGTCAATACTGTTACCTCTTCACATTCTACTGTTTATTATATGTGTAAATTTGGGCATATCTTACACATTGAACCTTTAATAATGCAGACTTTTAACTTTTTTTTTTTTTTTTTTTTTTAGTGTATAGGATAAAAAAAGCTAAATTAAATAAAAAATAACAATAACGATGACAACAATAACAACAATTATCATTATTATCATCATATAATCGACAATATAACTAAGAATAATAATAGTAATAATAATAAATAGCCAGCTAGATGATCAAAAAAATTGTTATGTAAGGTAGAAATAAGTTATACAAAAACAAAACAGGAAAGGGAAGAAAAATATACAGTATAGAATTAAATAAATAAATAAATAGACAAACCCAATTTTAACTGTTTGGTGTGAATGCGATTTGTATCAGGGTTGTCAAGTATACTGTGTGTCATATCAAATAATAATGAACTAAAAAATAATGACAATAATAATATTAATAACAATAGAGGAATTAGAATAATTGTAATGTTTTAAAACAAATAATAAGTAATACTAATCATAGTTTTAATAACCATAGTAATAATGATGATGATAACAATAACACAAATAATATCAAGAGGACAACAAACTGAATAAAAGAAGAAAAGAAGAAAATAGAAAATACCACCTCCATCATCATCACCACCAACAATAGCAATAACAACAACACAATGATGGTAAATATCAACAGAAGATAATTGAGTAAGTAGTATGTACACATATTATTATTATTATTAATAATAATAATAATAATAATAATGGTTTGCAAGCAGTTTAAAAGGAGAGAGAGAAAAGAGCATATTAATTAATTAAGCTAAATTCAAATTACGTTTAAATCGAGGAAATTCTAAAAATTGATTCTCCCAGAAGCCATAATATTTCCTTACCAAATGCATAATGTTGTTATGGAAGATATGTTTGAGGTGCATGATACCTTTGATAATACATGATGAGAAATGTTGTGGTTTTCCAGATGGGAGTATGTTTGGTGGGTGAGATTGTGGTGGTAGTTATTTAGAGACATTTCCACCAGGCTGTCAGAGTTGTAGCTATTATAGGGTTTTTGAAACATGGATGGATGTGATGGAGCCGCATATGAATGGTAAGTATCCAGTAGAATTTTGAAATGATTGAGTCTCAGGATTTGAACCAGGAGGGTAGGGGCTTGATCTTTGAGAATAAGTCATTTATCATGGGTAGTATGGTCATTTTGATTGAAGCCTATAAGGGATATTGGTAGATGCATCCAAGGTTGAAAGTTGTCCTCTACTGTTTTGAGAAGTGAGTTGAAGTTGAGATGGACTAAAGGTCTTTTAACAACTGAAAGTCCAAACCAAGTCCAAGCTGCATCTCCCTACACTTGCAATCGAGTGGTTTGTAGACGGGCTCTCCCATCCTCTCGTATACAACTACGAGTATATTCTGTAAATGAAGACACAGTCGGGAGATTTGCTTGATTCCTTCCTGTAATTGGGTTCGAAAGTCCGAACCACCCAAAAATACTTTAACACTAGAAACAAACCGGACTATGGTTCAATAAGATCCAGACCGAGACCACCTCACTTGGTTGGGTCAACTTCCAGCTGAAAACTGAAAGTCCAAAAGTTGAACAACTGAACCAACCCATGTACTGTAGAGTCAAATTGCAAATGTTGAGTGTTTCTCATCTTCAAACTTCTCCTTCACTGAGACTTTAAACATCTTTGGCTTCAGTAATATTTTGTATGTATTGCAAGACAAAAGAGAGAACATTAACAGGACAACATGAGGAAAACAAAACATTGAATTGATGTTGGTTTAGGCGTGTATGTGTGCATGCATGCATGCCTGTGAGCAGGGTCAGGCCTGCTGGGTCAACATTATTGTTACCTTTTCTAATTGTAAGTATGAATATCATCTCTGAACTGTGGGATAAGGATCTGTAGAGAGATACAGAGTTGTTAAGAGATATCACACTCCAACACACCTCCCTCATCCATGTTACTAGGTCAGGAGGAAGAGGATTAACTGGATAAATTCGACCTCAACCACATTCTTTGAAAATGTAAACAAAGTTTTTGCAGTAAGTAATTCCAGATGTAAAATAAAGTAGAGCTCTGTTGTGAAATTACAAACTAATCTCCCTAATCTCTAAGAGTTTAATCAATATGGAGATGCTTGCTTACCTAAATTAAAATAGAAAAGGCTAAATAAAATTAAATAAACTCAATAGGGTTGCCATTTTAAAGGTTAAACCTCAACTGTTTATAGTTTATGTATAGTCAACTGCATACTGGATCATATTTTAAATAGCAGTTTAAAGCTGTGGTTGAACAGAATTAAACTGAAAGATATAACATGTAACATTTACGCAGTAATGTGTCTAAAAACAACTAGAACTATGTTACATATTTTGTTGAGTTGTGTACTTGTAGTTGTCTGTCATCAGTTGACTTTTATCCAGTAATGCCTCATCCTTACGATACACTTTTTAGATCTTAACTACACGTTTTTATTGGATGAAGGATTTTAGTCTGGATTCTAAGTTTTCAGAGAAACAAGCTTAGCAAACTTAGCCTTTAGGTTGCCCTGTGTTCACAGGGGGAAACACTGATTTTAAAAGTGAAACTGTTTCTTCTGGAGAAGAGCAGACCTCTGTTGAAAACATGCTTATTAGTAATGCTGACCACTTAGCTACAATACAAGCTAACCTTTTTGCAGTAACTTAAACATAGCAAGACAAAAAGATTACAAATGCAATTTAAACTTGGTTATCATGTCAACATTCATCTTACGTCACCTTAAAACAATTTTTACCTCCGTCAAGGACGTAATGTTTTTGGCTCTGTTTGTCTGTCTGTCAATTAGCAGGATTATGGAAAAACTATTGACCCAATTTTCATGAAACTTGGTGGAAGAGTGTATGGTTCAAGGAAGAACCCATTAAATATTGAAGTGGGCGGGCGGATACATACATTTTGTGGTGATTATCAGAAAAATGTGTTCCTGACTGGAAAAATTCATGTGAATGCCCCTTCAAATCGAAACAACTACTCACAGATTTCGACGTGTTGTTTAAATGCTCTAAACAATGAAATAAACACATCTTTTTAGCATCCATGTTGTTTTCCACATTCAATTAAAAACTTTAATGAAACTAAATAATACTAAAAAAATGTGTAGGTGATGATCAGGTATTTGTAATTGATCTGGAGGGAGATGGTAAGCCAGTGGAGGTGTTTTAGGACTGGGGTGATGTGGTGCCTGAATTTGGTGTGGTTCAGAAGTTTGGAGGATGCGTTCTGGAACAGTTGGAGTATCTTGATTGAGCTAACACTAATGCCGTAGAGGAGCAAGTTGCAATATTCAAGGCAGGAGGAAATTGAAGTTATGGATCAATGTTTCAGCAGCAGAATGTGCAAGAAAGGGCCGGATTTTAGCATTATTGTGTAGCTCATGAACACACCGAAGAACTACTTCCCAACTCAAGTAACGAGATCATCCAAGGAACATGTTAATGCACCACTGGGCATCAACCCTGTGAATAGATGAAAACAGCCTAGCAGTAGGTGCACCAGGCCCCTTCTAACCCATATCTATGAGGCTGGTAACCAGTGATAACGGCCATTCAATCGAGGGATAACATTCAAAACGCGCATGCCGGGTGAATGTCTGCGGTTGGAAGAGGAAGACAGGACTAAACACATGGGCCAGCTTTTACAGCCTGGGCCCAGGTGACAATCCGCCATTCTCAGAACAGTCTCCACATTTCCCTCCTTTCATATTCCTTCTGCTTCTACTTGTTCTCTCTCTCACTGCAGACCACACACACACACACACACACACACACACACACACACACACAAACACACACACACACACACACACACACACACACACACACACACACACACGGCCAAATATCATCAGCCAAAGCCATTCTGCGGCTCCCTGCAGCTTAGCCAGGGTAAAGAGCAGAAAGACATTTACACAAGGGAGAATGAGGGAGGGGGAGAGGGGTAATCTTTAAGACTCCAGACACTGCAGGCTGTTGTTGGTCCAAAACCATTAATCTGCAACAAAAAAAAAGGGAGTTCATCAACACACTTTGCAGCTCGCTCTTGGTTTCTCCATCAATATTAAAATGTCGCAAAAAGTAGTTAACTAGCTCCGACAAGATATATTGGACTGTAAATGGGGAAAATAGAAATTTAGCTTAGCTCTCAATATAAGTATTAATGATTGTCATTTATTCTCCACTTTCTTTCTGTAATAGCAATCCAATGTATTTGTATTCTGTAATTATCTCTCTATATAATAGTTTTGCTGTTATTTCTTTCATTGAAGCACAGTTTCTATAGCGTTTCATCCCTGGAGATTAGATTAAATGTGTTAGTGGTTAGTGACCATCAGTGGTCACATCCAGCTAGCAGCTTTGAGTCAATATTTTTTGCTGGATTCCATTTATAGTTAGCTGCTAGTCAACTAACTATAAATGTCCATCTATGTCCCCGGCACAGTTGGATAGTGGCAGTGCCAGCTACCAAAGTCGGTTTAAACGTATGTATTTGCCGGGTGTTGTGAAGACAGTCTTTAACAAAGAGTTGTAGCGTTGGTAAAAGTGTGTTTGACTATGGATAGAGAGTTACTGCCATCAGGGATGGACTGTAAATACAAAGTGGATCTGGATCTTTTCCAGAGCATTTGACTGGCTAGTGGGGATGACCCAATGTCCCACTCAGAATCAGAAATACTTCATTGATCCCAGGGGGGAAATTGGGATTGTTATAGTTGCTTCCATTCTAGAGTAGAAATATGCTGTAGAAATTGGAAGAAAAATAAGGATTAAGTATGTAAAAAGATGTGCCTTATACTATAATATATAACAGATGTGCCTTATACTATAACAAATAACAACAAGGAATAACAACAATACGAAATATGTCAACAAGAAAAAAAATTAACAATGTAAAACAAATATTTGGATCTGTGATTAAGTGTGTTAAAATGCAGAAATATTATAAATAGGAATAGTAGTTAATATGTACAGTATATGCAGTATTAATCCCAGGATACACCAGGCTATTGCATAGTTTAATTATTGCACAAAAGTATTGTACTGTCAGTATTGCAAAGTTGAAGATAAAGCTCGAGGATCACTTCAGCAGTACGGAACAAGACTTTACACTCGTGTTTCTACTGTTTTTAGGTCTACATATAAAATATTTTTGTGTCAAGTAATGTGGCATCTGATATTTGTACAGTAAGGGTTGATTTGTATGGTAGCTAGTGTTGTGCTTAGGTTAGATAAAGATTTTATAAATAATTACAAATATTTTAGTCTTGGCAATGAAGAAATGAAGTATTTCAAATACTATTCTAATAATGTTGTTCATTGCAACACTTAGGCATCAACAGACATCAACAACACACACATATACACATGCACAAATAAAAACAATGGCCCTTCTCTCTCTTGTCTCTTTTAAACACTTTCTCTTCATTTTGTTTATTATTTTTAAAGGTCATTTATTTTTTTCTTGCGTCTGCATTGTTTATATTTTTATGCCACGTCCCCAATTCAGACATTAGGGTCTTTGATGATCCCAGTGAGGACAGGATCCACATGGCAGCATCTCCATGAGGATGAAATTGATTTTATGAAAAGCAAATACCCAAGTCTGTAATATAAACATTCCTATTGCTGTTTATTGATTTAATGCAACCGTTGAATATTGCTTAATTATAAGTGTTGCTCTTCTTGAGATAAAGAAGCCAAATTCTGGGTCACAAAAAGAGTCTGAACCTCTTCACCAACACTTTTAGTCTTCAGCCTGATTAACGAGTGACTGGAGTCTCAAAAATGTTAAAAAAGAATTCACTGGAGACATACAGAGTCTGATACAATAGAGTTGTGTTCTTCTTAAACAAAGAGCAACACCCGAGTCCACCTACAGAACAGACTGACGAAATATTGTATGATGCTCACTTTTATTACAAGAATCACTCCATCCTGACTGGTGAAAAATTACTTTCTTACAAACTTGCTCTTTCAGCACATTTATGTAGGTCACACGTGTGTGATGATCTCACTCTTGTGACCAGCTGTTGCTGACTTCAGCATTATGAGCTTTCTTTATGGTATGCCAGACCTGTTCGCATCCCTAGTGTTTTTGATCTTGTCCATAACTCTCTAGTGATAAGGTGCTCGCATGCCGCCTTTGAAGTATGTACCCATGGCTCTCTTGAGCCTGTCTTCTCACACTTTTATCTGACCACGGTACTTTAGGCATTTTTGATTTGCCAGGTACATCCATTACTTTTGAAACTGTTTATCCTCGGGGCCTTGAAACCTGCTCCTATACTCCTCTAGTTGCATGCTCTGCCTTGCCACTAGATATGGATAGAAGATTACATGCTGAATACACTGATTATATATGTATATTCAATTATACGGTGAATACATATAATTTTTATTATTTTCTAAGGTAGAGCAGTTTCCTGAGAAAATTTATTACATTCCCCCCCTTTGTGACTTGTCAGTCACATTTTAATATCCGCATGCACTGTCAATAGAACAGAAACCCCCGTCTGAGGATAAGGAAACATGAGGATAAGGTTTGCTGACAGGTTCAGACATATGCATCTAAAAGTACCCCATGTACGTTTGCAACAGGATCCTACATCACATAAAACCTGTACTCTAATGCTCATACTTTAATCAAAAAAAATTAATTACATGATCACACCTTGTGCAAAAACATTACTACGTGGCGGGCTGTTTATTAGCTGAAATTGGTTTGAGCAAGCTAATGATATTAAAACCAACTATATGTATGGGAATTATTATCATCGATACATTTTACATTATATGTTACTTTAAATAATACAGTTAAATATGAATGAAATTTAGTATATAGCATATCACAACCTTCAGTGTATAGTATACTATTTTCGCTCGAGGTTATAATGCTTTACTTAGCGTTTCTTAATCATGTGACTATAATTTGAAAACATTTACTTTTCTCTTATTTCATCCATGTACACATCATCTGCTATGATTCTGGAGCTTTGAACCTTATAATCTTCAATCTTTTTTTTATTTTTCATGAATATACAACACATCTAAATTAAATGTATATATCTAAGAAAACCTCTTCAGGTGCTAAGAAACCTGGCTGACATTCTTTCCTGATAATTTTTTTTTTCTTCCACTTGTGCTGAGTCCAATTATGTTTGGTCATAGGGCTTTGCCTAAGTGACAGATGTGTCAGTGAGTCCAAATTCAGTGTGTAGAGAGTCTATAGTTCATTGTGTGTGTGTGTGTGTGTGTGTGTGTGTGTGTGTGTGTGTGTGTGT
>CALSCE010010635.1:14298644-14314911 GCA_943593645.1 Bovichtus variegatus | reverse complement strand
TGTGTGTGTGTGTGTGTGTGTGTGTGTGTGTGTGTGTGTGTGTGTGTATAGAGGAATGTTTGATGGAAATGCCTCACGGCTTGACAAATGTCTCTTCATGTGGAGGAAAGTAATAAATGGTGGGTAAATGGTTGAGTCAGGATGAAACTGGGTTAGAGAGAGAGAAGTGCTGCTTCCAGTATTTGTATGTGGATCATGAAGCATCACAAAGAAAAGCTGAATAGAAACATCTCATGTTTGATTTTTTTGTTTGCTTGTTTGTTTATGCAGTAAGTGGGTGATGGACACTAATATGTCCAATAAATTACGACTTATTTTTCTCCTTATATCCTGTAAATATCAGGCTGTGTGTCAGTGGAACAGTCAATACTGCCCTCACCTGACCTGCCTGCTTAAGTGATAACAATAACATTATGGCCTGCAATTATCAAGCATCTGTTATTTTTCATGTTGAAATGTATTAATGTGCATGCAAACATTCCGAATGATTATATACAGGCCTATATCCTTTAAATAACTACATGGCAAGCTAAAATTGAACAATATGGAAAATATTTATCTTATTACTGCAGGGTCAATATCATAATAAAGTGCCTTTGGTGTCCTCACCAGAATAACTCAGTTATCGTTAACATATTGCAAAATAATGAAATCCTGGGGTTTTATAATAAATGCCAATTTTCTTTACACATTATCGGTACAATGATGTCTCTTGAGATGCGTTTTCCTAATTTTATACCATTTACTTTGACTGTGTAAGGGATTTTGCCATACTGCTCTGCTCTTCAATGAGTGTTAGTGGTTAAATTACATAAAATTTAAATACTTTTTATATGTTCTCATTGTCCTTAAATTATTTGATAAAACAAGTGCTTTTGATCATCTATATTCTATTTTCATTATATTATAAATTATAATTATAAACATTTTGCACGTGTTCCTGAAATATTTTCCACCCTGACATTATCATGGATGTATAAAGAGAACTGGATACTGCGTTGGAGGCGGGGTCCCATTCATTCCGATGAAAGTTGATCAGTGGTGCATGAAGCCAAAATGGCTTGACTTTCGAGTATAAAGTTACCCGGATCTTCTGCATCCATAGGGCCCATAGAGCATGCGCACTTGCATTTTCCTTAAAATGCAATTTCCTCCCAGTCACTCCATCTCAGCCAGTCTCAGCTCAGTCACATGAATGGAGGAGGGAAAATAACTCCGGATTTGGCTATTAGCGACCTAATGAGTGTTAACAAGTGTTCGTACGGGGAAGTTGATTCACCTAAGAAAAGATTATACACTGATTTATAGACGTCTCTTTCCAAATGTAAGTCAATGGGAAAAGTTTTTTTGGGCCCCATGGCATCACGTGACTAGGGTTGGGAACCGAAACTCGGTTCGAAGTAAGAACCGAATCCAAAATGTAAAAAAAAAAAAAAAAAAAAATATATATAAATAAATAAATAAATAAATTACGGTTCTGCCTATCGGTTCGTAAACACGCACACTGGCCCTCTCTCTGTACTGGGTGGCACGCCACAAAGTGTTACATTTAGTTTTAGTTTAAGTTTTAGTTTTTTCTCTGCACTGAAGTTGCGAGCACTGGAGGCCGTGCTCCATGGTCGCCAGGTTTTCTTCTCTGCTCCGCAACAGTTGATTGCTGTTCAGCACAGCAGCTGTCTCTTTCTCCCTCTCCACTCCACAATATAGATGCCCATTAAGAGCTTCAAAGAACAACTGTAATGCTAATGAAGAGAGCAGTAGAGTACCATGTCACAGCCTGCATGTGCTTCAGTATCACTGCTGACCAAATCACAAACAGTCTGTGACTGAAACAGAAGAGAGGGATCTCTGTTTCACTGTGACACATTATTCCATATTTTCTTTGCACTGTTTTGTTTGTTTTAATAAACCGGTAATACGCAGACAAGTCTCCTGTCATGATCCTGGCTTTCTGTTTTCCTGTGTTACTTTGTAAAGAACACTCCCCTTGTATCATGTCTCGATTTACTTCCTGTCTTTGTGTTGGCCCCCCAATATCACAAAGGACACACTTGTCTCAGTGGGCTTTACAGACTGTACAGGATTTGACCCCCTCTGTCCTTAGACCCTCGCACCTCACAAGGAAAAACTCCCTAAAAGAAACCCCACAATAAAAGCGGGAAAAATGGAAAAAACCTCAGGGCAACTGAGGAGGATCCTTCTCCCAGGAATGACAGACGTGCAATCGATGTTGTGTGTTGGGGATAAAAAACATAGTAAAAATACAACATAGGCGATCCATGTGACAGAAATTATGATTTAATTGCATATGAAAAATATGGATAGAGGAGGATGTCAAAAAAGCTTCCTGGTGCCTCCAAAAAAATATATGTATTAACGTGGACGTCAGGCAGGACCAGGGTAAAAGGCACAGCCACAAATCATGATCCAAACGTGACCTTTAATAGTGGCAACCTGCCAGATGAGAGACACGGAGACTCCGGGGATGAAGCCCCGGATGCTGAGTTAGTAACATGCATTTATTAAGAGACATGAATGCATACTGATAGAGAGGGAGAGGAGGAGAGAAATGGGGAAAGGAGGAGGAGAGAGACAAAAGATCCCCCGGCAGTCTAAGCCTATAGCAGCATAACTAGGGGCTAGTCCGAGATAAACCTGAGCCAGCCCTGACTATAAGCTTCATCAAAGAGAAAAGTCTTTAGCCTGCTCTTAAATGTGGAGAGGGTGTCTGCCTCCTAAACACACACTGGGAGCTGGTTCCACAGTAGAGGAGCTTGTTAGCTGAAGGCTCTGGCTCCCATTGTAGTTTTAGAGACTCTAGGAACCCCAAGTAACCCTGCATTCTGGGAGCAAAATGCTCTAGTTGTGTTATAAAGTACTATGAGATCTTTAAAATAACTTGGAGCCTGACTATTAATGGCTTTGTAGGTCAGGAGAAGGATTTTTAATTCTGTTCTGGATTTTACCGGGATTCCATTACAGAGCAGCTAATACAGGTGTCAAGTCAAACTAGCGGTTCTTAGGTAGATTGGTTCCATCAGGTTTGTCATTATTTATCGGAGTGTTGCCCATATAAAAGAACACAACTTGGCATCGCGGAGCAGCGCTGGGAGAGAGAGAGAGAGAGCTGTTTCCTTGACAGTACCGAAAGCCAAAGCGAGACTGTGCAGAGTGAAATTATCTACAGAGATCGGAGAGGCAGCCGGTAAGACGCTGAACCCTTTTTATTTTGAAAGACTGTTTACCCGCTGGAGATCGCTGCCGCTACTAGCTTTGGTTACCGCTTGTGACGTGATGACCGGTAGCCTGCTTGTGTGGCTCGGAGAATTGAGCCCTTTGTTGATACGTGTTACAGAATGGCTTGTTTATTTTCTTGTATTGTTTGTGGTAGCCTAAAAATGACTGCATAATTATATTTCTTTCATAAAAAATAAGATGAAAGTACTTAAAAGTTAAAGCACGTATTTACTTGTTGAAATGAAATGCATTACCTGGCGAGAATTATGGCAGCAGCTGTGCATTAACTGTATTTTATTTTTGATAAATTAACGAACGTAGGTGCTAATGCTTGATGAAATGGAATATTTTGATTATTATGGATGTGTGTGTATTTTGATATTTACATTTAGTTGAAATGACATATAATATATGAATTCTCTTTTCTGTGTTTTTCACCTAAATGCCTAAACATCAGATGCTAAATGCTAAATGCCTAAACATCAGATGCTAAATGCCTAAACATCAAATGCTAAATGCCTTGGAAAATGGAACTGGAATTGCTGAACCTGCAAAAGAAAAAAAAAAAAAAAAAGGAAAAAAAATGCAGTTTGGTCTCTGTGTGGAATCCAGTTACTAGACTTCGGGTAGATGCTTCCATCTCTTTCAAGTGGGGAAGCTGCACATTCTGGGAGAACTTGACAACAGGAATAATATGATCTTGTTTCCTAGTTCTTCTCAATACATGTGCCACAACATTTTGGATCAACTGAAGAGTTTTAAGGGATTTTTTTGGGACAACCTGATAAGGAGTTGGAGTAATCCAGTCTTGAAGTAACAAATGCATGGACTAGTTTTTCTGCATTAAAGGACATATCCAGATCAAAGATAACGCCGAGATTCCTTACGGTGGTGCTGGAGGCCACGTTAATGCCATCCAGAGTTACTATGTCATTAGAAAATGTGTTTCGGAGGCATTTGGGGCCAAGTATAATAACTTCAGTTTTGTCAGTGTTCAACATCAAAAAGTTGCAGGACATCCAATATTTTATGTCCTTAAGACATGGTTGAAATGTAGCTAATTGATTGGTTTCATCTGGCTTGATTGATAGATATTATTGGGTATCATCCGCATAACAATGAAAGTCTATGGAGTGGTTCCTTATAATATTAACTAAAAGAAGCATATATAAAAAGATATAGAATAGAATAGGTCCAAGTACATGACCATGCGGGACTCCTCGACTGACTTTGGCTTGCATGGAGGATTCATCGTTAACACGTACAAACTGACATCGCTCAGATAAATAGGATTTAAACCAGCTCAGTGAAGTTCCTGTTATGCCAATGAAATGTTCCAGTCTCTGTAGTAGAATGTCAGGGTCAACAGTGTCAAAAGCAGCACTGAGGTCTAACAAGACAAGAACAGAGACAAGTCCTTTGTCTGATGCCAATAGAAGGTCATTTTCACCAGTGCCGTCTCTGTGCGATCATGAACTCCAAATCCAGATTGAAAAAACTCAAATAAACTATTGTTATGTAAAAAAATCTAAACTGTTTTGCTTTCTCAAGGATCTTAGAGAGAAATGGAAGGTTAGATATCAGTCAATAGTTGGCTAAAACCTCTGGATCAAGACTGGGCTTGGTACATAGCCAGATAATAGAGACAGGTTGATCATATTTAATAACAAGGTGTTAATTCAGGGTACATCTTCTTTAAGCACCTTAGTTGGAATGGGGTCTAAGACACAGGTTGATGGTTGAGACGACACAATTGTTGAATTTAGTTGGTTAAGGTTGATCGAAGAAAAGCAGTCTGAAGTTAAGTCATTACCTATTGAGGGCAAGGGTTGTCTCTAATAATTATAATTTCATCATTAAAGAAGCTCATGAAGTCATCACTACTGAGCGATATAGGAATAGACAGAGATCCACAGCTCTACCGAGCCTTCTATTCTTATATCTGGCTACAGTGCTGAAAAGAAACCTGGGGTTATTATTATTTTCTTCTATTAATGATGAGTAATAAGCTGCTCTGGCAGAACCTTCATATGTTTTAAGATTATCTAGCCAGACTAAACAAGCTTCTTCCAGCTTGGTGGAACGCCATTTCCTTTTAAGTTTTCTCAACTTTAGTTTTAGTTTACGGGTTTGGAGGAGCGACAGAATCGAGTGTCCTTCGCAGTGAGGCTGCAGCACTATCAACAAGGCGATTAATTTGGGAGGGGCTAAAGTTAGCATAGGAGTCTTCCATTACATTGATATTGAGACAGATAGACTTCTAGTGTAGGATATTTCGCCTAATGGCTTGGAGTCCAGTAACTATCAAGGGTGAGGTAACGAGGAGATAAACGCAGATAACCAAAGGCAAGTTTAACAAAAAGAGCTTTATTCTGAAAGCTTACAAAAAAACCAAACACTAGAAACAGGCACAAAAACTGAAAACACAAACCATGACAGGAACAAGGGAACACGGGGAAACACAGGGATCAAAACATGGGAGTTTTTAGACGTAGCGTCAAAGCAGGTAGGGATTAGGCGAAGACGGAGTCAGGTCACGGAAACAGGAACGAGGAAGCAGGGGAATCGGGGAATCGGGGAATCAGGAACTCGGGAAACAGAAAGACTGGATCAACGCAGGCACTCTCAACATGAATGAACGAAGACGAACTGGCAACAACAGGAAGTACAAACACAACACAAATCATGACAGTAACAGTACTTATTATTCATTTAAAAAATGGTATGATAAAAAATTATTATGTGGACAGACTAATAAATGTTCAATTTCAATACCCTATGCCAGAACAAGGTCCAGAGTGTGGTTTAAACAATGAGTTGGTTCATGTACATTCTGACTGAACCCAATGGAATCTAATAATGAGATAAACGCAGTATTAAGTCTGTTATTATCGACGTCCACATGAATATTAAAGTCACCTACAATAATTATTTAATCTGTCATAAGGAATAAACTCGATAAGAATTCTGAGAATTCAGATAGAAATTCAGAATACGGACCATGTTACACTATAACAAATAAAATTGGCTTTATTGTTTTCCATGTTGGATTTGAAAGATACCATAAGATAAGATAAGACAGAACTTTATTGATCCCGAGGGAAATTGTTGTGCAACGATAAGATAAGATAAAACTTTATTGATCCCGAGGGAAATTGTTGTGCAACAGTTGCAATACACAGTCGAAGACAGTATAACAATTCTAAAATGTACAAATAGCGCAATGAATTTTTTACAATATATATATATATATATATATATATATATATCTAAAAACGATGTAAACATAGAGATGGGTCAGGTGCGGTATTTAGCAAAATAATATAAAGGATACAAATTTACAGAAATTACAATAATTACAAAATTACAAAACCAAACTGAGTATAAATCGAAACTGAGTATGAAGAGGGAAGTAAGCTACATATGAACCAGAATATAAGACTGAGGAATATGAAGATGAAGAGATGAAGAGGAGAAGAAGAGAGGGACAGAGGAGACACAGTGACCTGAGGTCCTCTCTCTATCTCATGACCTGAGGTGGATGTGTTGTAAAGTCTTATCGCCACAGGGAGAAAGGACTTCCTGTGGCGCTCTGTGGTGCATCTTGGTGGTATCAGTCTGTTGCTGAAGGTGCTCCTGTATGAGGACAGCACATGGTGGAGAGGGTGAGAGTCATTGTCCATGATGCTCCGCAGCTTGCACAGCATCCTCCTCTCTGACACCACTACCAACGAATCAAGCTTCACCCCCAGTACAGAACCCGGCTTCCTGATGATCTTGTTGATTCTGTTGGTGTCGACTGACCTCAACCTGCTGCCCCAGCACATGACCACAAAGAAGATAGCACTGGCAGAGCCCTGCAGTCTAACGTACTGTGGCCTACCAGTCAAATAATCCACAATCCAGGACACCAGGGGAGCGTCCACCTGCATCGCCGTCAGCTTACTCCCCAGCAAGGCAGGCCAGATGGTGTTGAATGCACTGGAGAAGTCAAATAACATGACCCTCAAAGTACTCCCAGGTCTGTCCAAGTGAGCGTAGGCACGGTGAAGCAGGAAGATGATGACATCTTCTACCCCTAGATTTGGCTGGGAGGTCCAAACTGAAGGGGGTCCAGTGATGTTTTGACCAGGGGCCCCGAAGGTGTGACAGTACCAGCCTCTCCAGGGACTTCATCAGGTGGGAAGTCAGCTACCGGTCTGTAGTCGTTGGAGGCACTTGGGCCTTCTTCAGTACAGGAAGCAGGCAGGATGTCTTCCACTGCACAGGGACCCTCTCCAGACTCAGGCTCAGGTTAAAGATGTACAGTAGGACTCCACTCAGCTGAGCAGCACATGTTTTGAGTACCTGTCGGGACCGGCTGCTTTGCCTGGGCATAGTCTGCACAGTTCACCTTTTATCTGTTCCACCAAGAAGTTCGGGGCGACGTGACGTGTTGGTATGGAGAACTGGTGTAGTGTTGTTGTTTTTGCGGGGGGGGGCTGTTGGAGGTGGAGGGAGAGCAGGTATGGTGTTGCTGTAGAGGGTCTGTGGGGGAGGGGGAATGGCAGGGCTGGAAGGTTGAAGGGGTAAGATGGTAGAAGAGCTGAGGGAGGGGCAGACTGGAATCAGAACAGATTCAACTTGTTGGCCTGGTCACGGTCCCCTCCCATTGTTTGTCTAGCAGTCTGACTGTAGCCAGTTATGCTCCTCATTCCACTCCACACATCCTTCATGTTGTTCTTCTGGAGTTTATGTACCAGCTTCCTCCTGTAGCTGTCTTTGCCCTGCTGGATCCTCTCCTTAAGTTCCCTCTGTATCCGTTTCACCTCATCCTTGTCCCTGTTTCTGAAGGCCCTCTTCTTCTCATTCAAGAGGACCTTGATGTCTCTGGTGACCCACGGTTTGTTGTTGGGGAAACAGCGTACAGTCTGTGTTGGGACAACATCATCCACACAAAAGTTGATGTACCCTGTTATGCAGTCCGTGAGATCATCAACGTCCTCTACATATGAATTACAGAGCACATCCCAGTCAGTAATTTCAAAGCATCCCTGCAGAGCCTAGTGCCTAGCCTATTCACATGTAGCCTTTCATCATCATAATAATAATACATTTAATGTATATAGCGTTTTTCTAAATACTCAAAGACGCTTTACAATACAAAACATTTCATGCAAACATACATACAAAAATGTACATACAAGATGCAATGAAATAGATAAGAAGAACAAAAAAACTAAACTAGAATAGAAAGCAGTTAAAACTAGTTTCAGAGGAGAGAAGTCACCTTCTGGGCCAGATGTAGTCAGGAACTCCTCACCAACACCGTAACCTTAGTAAAATTAAATAGCTGTTGGAGTCAATGTAGATTTAAAAGTATAACAGGTTCAAAACAAAATTCACTGGAGATGAACAAAGTTCGATGCAATAAAGTTTATTCTTTAAAAGACAGATAAACCCGAGGCCTGCTACCGGTAACACACTACCGATTAATGGGCTGTGCTCGCATTTTATCCACAACATGTCCTGCCCTCATGGGTGGAGAGTGGGGCAATAATTGCGTCCCTCTCCCCTAATTATTTTTTACAAACAGTTTGTTTAGCATTTTTATAATGATATCACATTTTAGGTGATCTCACCCCTTCTGGTCAGGCTTTGTTCTGATACAAATAGCTTTGGGGTTCTCAAAGGTTTTCTTAATAAGCAGTCTTGCTTACATGTTTTTCTGGCATTTGAGGGGCCCACAGTTAATATGTGTTTGTGAGCTCACCCGCTCACACAGGGAAATAAAAAGAGGGAGAGTCCGTTCGGGACACAAACAATCGTTTATTAAGGCGGCTTCACTCATCGCCTTCTCCTGGCGCCGCGTTCTCCCAGCCCTCAGCTACCGCTACCGCTGATGCTGATGCTGACGCCGACGATGTCTCCGTCTCAGCCTCCATCTCAGCCTCCGTCTCAGTCCCCGTCTCTCTCCGACAGGAACCCAGCCTACTGCACGCCAGAACCAGGTCATCGGCGAGCTTTTATTGTGCGACTGATTACCTGATTCCGTCCAGCTGCCTGGCCTCCAGCTGAGCCACTCCCATCTCCTCCCCAGCCACCACACCCCACTGCCACAGTGTTGATCCATGACTCCATTAAGTCTGGGACTTGTCAAATCATATTGTTTTAAAAACATGTGTTACAATCCTGGAGCATGTCTAACAGTCCTGGCTGTGGCCACACTGTCTTCCTCTAACACTAAACAGATATTGAATAAACAGATTACCCAATATCATATTGTATTACATTATTTATGTTGTATTACATTATATCATATTGTATTACATTATTTATGTTGTATTACATTATGTATGTTATAAAGCAGAGTATTTCCTGGAAGAAATGTTCTAGAACACTTCCCCCCTTTGTGACTTCACCAGTCACATACTCCCTCATACTCCCTCAGCATGCTGCTGTCATAAAACAAGAAATGCTTATCCTGTGATAACATCAAGCATGTGGATATGGTCTGTAGACATAGATCCTGCGCCATCTAACAACCCACACTAAAAGTCCTCATAAATTAACAACATTCTGTGCGAAAACATTATTATGCAGTGGGCAAATTTTTCTAAAAATGGTTTCAGCAAGCTTATGAATTTAAAATTAAATGTAGGTATCTGAAGAAAAACAGGTGTTTAGAAACCTGCCAGACATACTGTCCTGATAAATTCCTTATTTTCTTCTTCTTCTTTGAAACTCCCACTTGTGCTAAGTCCAATTATGTTAGGTGACAAATGTGACAGTGAGTCCAATTTCAGTGTGTCAAGAGTCCATAGTCCATTGTGAGTGTGTTTGTTCAGAGTCCATGAGCATACACATGCCAATCCAACGCAGACATTGGTAACTATCAAGAATGTCAAGGCATTCCTGCATATGTTGATTGAGAAGATCTCTTTCCTGTGTTACTTCTTTCAACTGAAGTCTGTTAGTTTGTGATCTCACGGCCGTGCGTCATCATGCTGCAACATGAGGTGATGGTGGTGGACGAATGGCACAACAATGGGCCACAGGATCTTGTCATGATATCTCTGTGCATTCAAAATGCCATCAATAAAATACCCATACTATAACCCCACCGCCACCATGGGCCACTCGATTTACAACGTTGACATCAGCAAACCGCTCACCCAGATGACGCCATACACGCTGTCTGCCATCTGCCCTGTACAGTGAAAACCAGGATTCATCCGTAAAGAGAACACCTCTCCAAAGTGCCAGACGTCATCGAAGGTGAGCATTTGCCCACTCAAGTCGGTTACAACGACGAACTGCAGTCAGGTCAACACCCCGGTGAGGACGACAAGCATGCAGTTTGTGCAGAAATTCTTTGGTTATGCAAACCGATTGTTGCATCAGCTGTCCGGGTGACTGGTCTCAGACGATCTTGCAGGTAAAGATGCCGGATGTGGAGGTCCTGGGCTGGTGTGGTTACATGGGGTCTGCGGTTGTGAGGCCTGTTGGATGTACTGCCAAATTCTCGGAAACGCCTTTGGAGACGGTTTATGGTAGAAAAATGAACATTGAATTCACAGGCAACAGCTCTGGTGGACATTCCATTCAGTGAGCATGCCAATTGCACGCTCCCTCAAAACTTGCGACATCGGTGGCATCGTGCTGTGTGATAAAACTGCACATTTTCGAGCTGCCTTTTATTGTGACCAGCCTCAGGCACACCTGTGCAATAATCATGCTGTCTAATCAGCATCTTGATATGCCACAACTGTGAGAGGGATGGATCATCTCACCAAAGGAGAAGTGCTCACTAACACAGATTTACACACATTTGTGAACAATAATTGAGAGAAATAGGCCTTTTATGTACATAGAAAAGTCATGAAAAATGGGAGCAAAAACAAAAGTGTTGTGTTTATATTTTTGGTCATTGTATATGCTGAATCTGTGTATACATTAAGGTGTTTTTCTTTTGCTATTTTACATGCCGCTGTTAAGGCTAACTGTGCAGAACATGGTTGAGCAATCTTGGTTGCTTGAACATTTGTGGATGTATTATCTTTATTTAATTGAAGTGTGGCATAACCTGCATGATTCCCTGTAGCATCTCTGCTCTTTTGTTGGGCTACAAATCAGTAAATTGTCCTCATACTGAATTACAGTACTTCTACTCTACTACTCGACATATTCCTGTGCTACTTGTGTGTGGGTGTACTGCTGTCCCTGATAAATAAAAGCAAACAGATGTTGCGAGTCTGGATGTAATGGCACACTGAAAAAAAATGAACATAAATCAATTACTGTATACCAACGTGCATCAGGTGAAATATATGACTGTGACTGGGAGTGCCTGTACTGCTGTGTGAGAGGACTTCTTCTTCCTGCATAGCGGGCCATTCCTCCACTCTGAGCTGGCCATCTGTGACATGCACATGGATAGGTGGCAGTGGTGCTGTTGCAGAGCTGCTTGGGGTTGGCAGTCTTGGTCTCTGTAGGGCTTATGATGGAACTGGTGTCTGAGATGTGGTTGGATTCAGCAGTGTCACTGTCGTCTGTTTTTGGGCGTGATTTATGGTCGCCACTGGGGCCTGAGCTGTTCCAGGCGCTTCCTGTTTTATCCCTCCATTTTCATGACAGTCATGCAGAAATTTTAGGAGCCTTTCTTTGTCATTTAGTGTTTCTCCGTCCATTTTTTCTGGATATTGCCTTCTCAAATCAGCCCACATTTGTTTGTCGATGTCCTCCAAAACCCACTTTGTTTACTCTGTTTCCATTCACTACTGATGGGAAAATACTGACGCTCATGTGTGTGTCAGGGCTAGGGGGATGTTATATTGATCTGTCACAACAGGATATATGTTTATCTAATTTTCACAACAGAATACATCTGGATGCAACCCTTTGATCCTAAAGGTCACAAGTATGAGGCAACCACAATAAAGAGGAGCCAACCCAAACCGGTTCCCTGACCAGTCAACATGTCTTAGGAGGTGCAATGGATGATTTACCCCGATGGGGCCGCCCTGTTAGGCAAATTACTATTGTATCTGTATATATACTGGGGCTCAAAGGAACTGCCCATCTCTGTAAGCAAGAGAACTCTGCTCCTTCTAGCAAAAGCGCAAACCTGATCATTGATTCTGAAGTATGTATTGAGATTTGGGCTGGCTCCCGGTAAAATACAGAATAGAATTCAAAATCCTTCTCCTGACCTACAAAGCGATTAATGGTCAGGCTCCAGTTTATCTTAAGGATCTCAAAGTACCTTATAAACCAACTAGAGCATTGCGCTCCCAGAGTGCAGGGTTACCGGCTTGTGGTTCCTAGAGTCTCTAAAAGTACAATGGGAGCCAGAGCCTTCAGCTATCAAGCTCCTCTACAGTGGAACCAGCTCCCAGTGTGTGTTAAGGAGGCAGACACCCTCTCCACATTTAAAAGCAGGCTAAAGACTTTCCTCTTTGATAAAGCTTATAGTTAGGGCTGGCTCAGGTTTGCCTTGGACCAGCCCCTAGTTATGTTGCTATAGGCTTACACTGTCGGGGGACTCACTTCTCTCCTCCTTTCCCTATCTTTCTCGCTCTCCTCTCCCTCTCTATTGATATGCATTCATGTCCCTTAAATGCATGTTACTAGCTCACCATCCGGGGCATCGTCCCCAGAGTTTCTGTGTCTCTCATCTGGCATGTTGCCACTATTAAAGATTACTTCTGGATCACGAATCATGGCTGCACCTGTTGCCCTGGTCCTGCCTGACACCAGGAAGCCTTTATTGACATCCCCCTGTATCCATCTTTTTTTATATACGATCGTATCATGTTTTCTGTCGCATAGATTGTCTATGCTGTATTTTTAACTATGTTGTTTGTCCTGGGAGAGGGATCCCTCCTCAGGTTTCTTCCATATTTCCCCTTTTGGGGTATCTTTTGTGTTTGGCGTGTCCTTTTGGGGAGTCTTTCCTTGTGCGGTGCGAGGGTCTAAGGACAGAGGGGGTCGTATCCTGTACAGGCTGTAATGCCCACTGAGACAAATGTATAATTTGTGATATTGGGCTATATAAATAAACTTGATTTGATTTGATTTGATACCGCGGGTGAAGCAGCCTGTCACTGATGGAGCTGCTCAGTGCTGACAAAGTGTCCTGGAGGGGGTGGGACCTGTTGTCCATTAGGAGAATGATGTCCAAGCTGTCGTCCCTGTCTCCCACCACCTCCACAGTGTCCAGAGGGCTCCCCAGGACAGAGTTGGCCTTCTTTACCAGTCTGTTAAGTCTCTTCCCGTCGGCAGCCGAGATGCTGCTGCCCCAGCAGACCACTCCATAAAAGATGGCTGATGCCACCACAGAGTCAAAAAGGTCCTCAGGAGTGCCTACTGTACTCCAAAATACCTTAGTCTCCTGAGCAGAGTCGGCTCTGACATTTCTTGTACAGAGCCACAGAGTTATCTGACCAGTCCAGTTTGTTGTTCAGGTGTACACCCAGTTACTTGTAAGATTTTACAATCTCAATGTCCGTTCCCTGGAGAGTGTTGGCGCCTTCTGAAGTCCACCACCAACTCCTTGGTCTTCCCTGCGTTGAGGTGGACGTGGTTCTTCTGGCGCCAGAGAGCAAAATCCTGAGTAAGTTCCCTGTACTCCCTGTCGTCCCCGTCTGAGATGAGGTCGACGATAGCAGAGTTGTCAGAGAACTTCTGTAGGTGACATTTTGCTGTGTTGTGGGTGAAGTCTGTAGTGTAGAGGGTGAAGAGCCAGAACCGTTCCCTGAGGGGTCCCCGTGCTGCAGACAATCGTGTCTGACTGACACTCCTGGGTCCTCACGTACTGTGGACGGTTGGTGAGGTAGTCCAGGATTCAGGTGGGGAGGTGGTGATCCACCCCCGAGCACTGTAGCTTGTGCCCCAGAAGCAGGGGCTGGATGGTGTTAAAGGCACTAGAGAAATCAAAGAACATGATCCTCACAGTGCACCCAGCCCTTTCCAGCTGAGAGAGAGATCTCTGTATGAGGTAGATGACAGCGTGATCCACCCCGGTGCCAGGTTGGTAGGCGAACTGCAGGTAGATGACAGCGTCATCCACCCTGGTGCCAGGTTGGTAGGCGAACTGCAGATGTGTAGATTGCTTCTTGGAAGAGACCTGAATGAGGTTTTCTTCACTCGTGTTCGTGAGCATGCTCATCCATTGTACTGCACATTTGATAACATACTTTGGCTTTGATTAAGGATAGTTGCAAAAGCATTTATTTGACAAGAGTGAACACCAGACAAGATAGCATAATGCAAAATACAAAACTTTATTTTAGAATTTCAGAATACAGCCATTAGAGAGGAAACAGGATAGAAGTAGAATGAAGATAAAAGTAGCTTTACCACTTTAATACAATTCCTGCATTTTAAGTGTTACTTAGGTAGAGGTACAGATGCATTATCAGCTCTAAGTATCAAAAGTACTCAAGATGAACATTAGCCTGGCAGTGTTATGTTGTTGTATATTATAATCTTGGCATACACATTTCCTATATTTTGCCCCACTGAAAAGGCACTGCATTAATATCAGAGTTAAAAGTAACAACATCACAGTTCTGCTTGAATCGTGTTGTAGCATTGGTTGTGTTTGGCAGGGTCAGGGTCTCGTCTCTAACTTCCTGGACAGTGTCATGATTGGGTCCTTTCCTGGTCAACAAATCCTGCTTGTAGGTCATAGCTCTCTGCCCGCAGGAAGCTGTGCAGATAACAGCAAGCCAAAACAATGTCCTCCACTTTGGCAGTGTCTAAAATGTAAATGGTGGTTAGAAAGACCTGTAAGTCTGTAATTGATGATGCTCTGCTCTACAGGTATCCTATGGTTCGGATATGGCTTTATGATGTATTCCTTCAAGTGAAATGTCTCATCTGCAACAATGGAATAAGGTGCCAGCTGGTCAGAAGCAGGAAAGTGGTGCAAGGGAAGGGTTGTCGGCTGTCTTATTCTCCAGGGCATCTTGCAGTGAGCATCCACCAAACACTGCGCCATCTGAAATCCGCTCATTGCAACTAATATCTAGATACAGGAACTTGTAGTTACTGTTGAACAGTGCCATTAGCAATATGGAAACTGTATGCTTATAGTTGTAGCATGTTGATCCAGTTCCTGGTGGGGTGCAAATGTTGACGTGTTTCCCATCCAGAGCACCTTTTGTTAAGATCCACTGAGCATGGAATCCATTGGCTACTTGCTGCCATTCTTCCACTGTGTC
Source organism: Bovichtus variegatus (assembly GCA_943593645.1). Classification (NCBI taxonomy): domain Eukaryota; kingdom Metazoa; phylum Chordata; class Actinopteri; order Perciformes; family Bovichtidae; genus Bovichtus; species Bovichtus variegatus. The sequence goes on along the minus strand of CALSCE010010635.1, from coordinate 14,299,468 downwards.
CGGACACTGAAAAACAAAAGAAATAAAATGTAAAACCCATAGAGGCTAGTTTCATACGTTACCTAAAACCCAGCTATTCGAGCTCTTCTTAGCTTTGTTCCAGCAAGCTAACTGATAACTTTTTAACTGGATCAAATATTTGACCTTGTCTCTCTATCCTTCTGTATGTGTTTGTTCTTCTCTCCTATCTGTGTGAATGGTTTGCTTGACTTGTGCCATTTGTGAGTATGTGAAGTATGTCCCCATTCCAGGTGTCTGTGGTGGAGAGGAGGTTGTGTAGAGCCTTCAGGTCCTATTCTGTTTGGTGTCACCAGAAGTCTTTGTCATTCTGAGTGTCAATACTTTAATTTTATTCATTTTGGTCTATTCTGTACACAAGACATCTATTGTATATCTGTCTGTCCATGGATAGGGAACCCTCCTCTGTAGCTCTTCTTCTGTGATTTGTGATATTTTGCCATATAAATATTACATTTCAAAACTAAATTGCACATAAATAAATACAAATAAAATAAAACTGACTTTACTTTTATCTGCTGCGTGTATACCCCCCTCCCCCCCCCGTTTTCTCAAAGTATCTCTCTGTTAATGTGATCAGTCAGTATCTGTAATTCAGATCACCCCCCCCAACCTCCCTCTCTGTCCTACTTATTTTTCTTTTCGTGCGTCCATTATCTCTGCGCTCTTTGCTCGCTCGTACTCTCTCTCTGCCCTCGTTTCTCCTCTGCCTTTCTATCTCTTTATCACTCACACACACACCCCAGGGATGTGAGATCGATCTCTCTCTCTCTCTCTCTCTCTCTCTCTCTCTCTCTCTCTCTCTC